>APFE031226645.1:355509-368807 GCA_000404065.3 Pinus taeda
AAAAAAAAAAAAAAAAAAAAACTATTATTAACTATTTTTAGTTAAAAATTTTGTATCAAAATTGTGATTTTCGCATGTCAATTGTAGCAAAAAATTATCAAAACCTGTAGTTTTTTAATTATATTTATGTTAAAAATGGCTATTTTTATGTCAATTGTTAGAAAATATTGTTTTTTTAGAAACAATTATTTCTTATGGATTGAAAAATTAACTAACAATGTATAAATATGTAGTATATAAAAAATTCAAAATATCAACCTTCTTCTTTAAATATGCAAAACAATAAAACCTCACTACAAAAAAAACAAAATTAAAATAAAAACAAGAAAATATGAAGAAAAAGACCAATTCAAAAATGATTAAGTTTATAAAATAATTATTTACATTTCATACATTAGAAAATTAAAAAGTTAAAAAAAAAAGCTTTTAAAAATAGGGTCTGGGGCAGAATTACCATGTTTCTAAATCAGCATAAAAAACACTACCATTATAAAACACAATGTACATAAAAAATCTTATAGTGCCAAAAACTAAGCTTTAGAAAACACATATCTGTTCTGCATAGCCCCTTGTCGAAATCGGGTCACTTTTTTGCTATCTCTACAAAACAGGTAATAGTATGGGTTTCCATTTCAAAGTTTACATTGTTAAGTTAATAAAGGAAAAATAAGACCACGGTTAAGGGACACTTATTCCAAGATGAATGTTGGGCAAATATATCCTAGTGGGCATCACTGAATGTGTGTTTTGGCTAAAGAAAATTAGCCGAGGATAAGGGAAAGGCATTAAAAGGAAAAAAGGCATTTTTGACACATTTATTAATGAAAATAAAGAAAAATAGGAGAAAAGGAACGAAAAATATCACAGCTTGCATGTGAGAAGGCGATTGACGGAAAATAATGGAAAATGAAGAAAATAGAGGCCTCATTAATAAAAAGGCTTCCGAGGATAAGTGGGCAAGATTTTTATAACCTTTTGTTAGTCCAAGTTTGGAGCTCTCTCATTACTCTCTCTCTCTCTGTCCCCCTCTTGATCACTTAGAGTTTCCTTGGGGCACTCTAGCTTCAGATCAAGGAAGGAAAAGCAAGCAAAGGGAAAGGAAGGAAAGCAAGGATCAAGGAAGAAGAGCAAGATCAAGTAGCTTCAAGAGCAATACTTGTAGCTAACCTTTTACTTGTGTGATTCCTAGATGGTTTGGACATGCATGGCTTTGCATGTTGGTGTATGATTGTCTTGCTATTAATGGCATGATTTTTTTGGGTTATGATAGTGGTTTTTAGCCTAGGTTTGACTTTTTCCTGATGTCATCGTGTTGGGATGTTTATTTTGGTTTTGAGCTCTGGTTTACTAGATATATTTTAGAATCCAGGGTGGAAATGGTCTCAAGGTTCATTCCCAAAGGCATAAGAATCTCTTGAATGGTTTTGGTGGGATACACGATAAATCTTGAGGGAGAAGTCTTAGTTTAGGGCCTACTGATCCAGGTTTGGATTGCGGTAAACCCTGAGGGACTGGTCTCAGTTTAGAGCATAATGATCTGGGATTGGATTGCGGTAAAGCTTGAGATACAAGGAGACGAAAAATTCCTCAAGGATAGTGATGGATTTTGAATGACATTCAAAGTTCATTTCAGTTGTGATCGAAGCACCAATTTTGGTGTGATCATGGTGTGGTAAGGGTGGAGGTAGTTTAACCTCTAGATTCCCTTGGTTGTTCTTGGATTGGTTGTTCTATGGGTTCCCACATTTATGCTTGGAATATGGCACTAGGGTGACTTGATGAAACAGAGATTTGGTTCAGCAATCTCTATGGTCGGGTGGTATGTGGAAGTATCGAACCTGTTTGGATTTACCTATGATTAATAAAACCTAAGTTCTCTTACTTTTTTACTTTCCTATGTGTGTATTTAATGACTTTCATATATATGATATTTATATGGTTTAATGCTAGTTATAAGCATGATTATGTGATCGGTTCATGTCATGTTTATTTCATGTATTTACTTGTAATTTTTAAATGGATGGATGCAAGACCTAATTCATGATATAATAGTCCAATGGAGAAGGAGGTGATCCTTCTATTTATGTTTCATAAGTTCTTTAGTCATTTATGATTTGTCTTGTATCCTAGACCTCTACGTCGCATTGATGCCAAGTGTTTGGCAGAATGTCAGTCTTGGATGGGGATGCGCAGGCCTAGTCCTAAGGTTGATTTTTGATTTATCAACATTTTTATTATGACTTTGATGGATTCTGAAGGTTGTATCAAGTTTTCGGTAGAGGACAAGATTCTGGGCTAGAAAAGTGGCTCAAATCTTAGGGTCACTCGCAAAGGTCTACTGAGAAGAGTCCACAGTCGCTAGCATATAGGACTATGAGAGTGACTTTTAGTTGCTGGTCATTATCTTGCCTATAGCATGAGAACCAATTTGGGTTAATAGGATTAAAACATTAGTGGGACCCAGGTACAGGATATCTGAGTGGCTGACATGTCTCTTGGGGTGTAATTGCTAATGTGGATGGGTTTGTTTAATGAGTTCCAATGATTCCATTTCCTTAAGGTCATTAAGTGATCCAGGTGGATGTGGGGGCCACCCACCTATCCCATTTGGACCCCTGCAACTATCTCTTTCAGTTTTTCAGTTTCCGTAATTGTAGCACAATTTACTATTTTTAGCAGTTTTTTTCGGGTCCTGAACTTCCGGAGCCGTTTTGAGGCCCTAAACGACGTTTCTTGGGAAATATGGGGGCAACATGGGTCCATGGATCTATGTTGCCCTTCCCAAAGGGGTATTTCTTAGATAGATCTTTCTAACGAGCTATCATACGCATCAAATGAAGATCGTATGCCAAAGTTACGACCTCGGGAAATTGATGTACCAATTTACCCAAAACGGGGCCCACAATTTGGCGTTTCATCTTCTAGGGTTAGGTTTTGGGAATGTGAAGGGTTTTCCATTGTTTTCTCAGCAATAAATAGGCCTTCGAGCCTCATTGTAACACAGTTCAGAATAGTTCAGAGGCATGTAGCAACCACATCTCTTCTCAGAGATAAGCTACCATCGCCCTAGTTGGTTTCTTTCCATTTCTGGTTGTAAGCATAGTTCAATATTTTCCATTAATGAAATGAAGTATTATTTCCACTGAATCTTTGTGTATATGGTTATCTCTGTATTTTGTTGCGTTCTTGTTTAAATCCAGATCACTAAGGAGATTGAATCTCTTATAATAACCTCTCTCATCAAATGTTTCCCCGCTGGTTGGCTGTTTGGGTGGACCTAGGAGGAGGGGATGTTGAAAAACTACCAAGATTATTGTAGAGGTTCTTATACCTACCTCCAAGATGGTTTTCGTTATTCCATTATGTCCATGGATGGTATTACATGTATTATATAACCTAATATGTTTTGATGTAAATTTTTCGAAAATGTGGTTAACTTAACTTACTTTCGTTGTAAAATTTGTTCCACATTCATGAAACATGTATTTGACTTATACATATATTGATTTGTTCTCTAGTATGGTTTTCCTAGATACTATTGGAAAAATGGCCTATATTACTTGAGCCCTTACCCCATTATATTCATTTTATTCATTTTAGAACTCACTTATATCAACACTTAGAAGCTCTAGTCATAATCTAATATATACCTCCTCGATTATAATCCTTGAATACAATTTATCTTATTTATTAACTTTAGCCATAGGATTATACCTATATACATTATTTGTCCCACATCGTTAATCAATATGGGATATACAATTTAATTTGATCCAATGGAATTTAAATTCTTGGCATTATGTTAATGTGTGAGGTTTACCCTTCACATGATTTTACATGGTACATCAAACACACCCTATGGATGGTCACGATTTGGGATTTTGATCCGATGAAAACCACTGTGTTAGGGTTTTATCCAAAAAAATTTCATTCCTCCTCGACATTATTTTTCTCTATATGCTTGACCATGCGCCACTCTGCATGGTTAAAAGATGGCTTTGACCCTCTATGATTTACATGTGTTTCTTCTTTTTTAGTGTTCATCAACCTATTTTTCAAAGTATATTTGTGGATATTCAACTCTTGCTCACAATTCGAAGGTAACACTCCGCCTTTATTTATTAATGGACTTTTTTTATAGTTACAATGTCATATTTTGAGCTTAAATGCAACCATACTTTGAGGCTTATTCTCCTTTGGGTTATTTTTTGTCACTTTAGTCGTAGGTGAAGATTGAATTGTTCATGCATTTTCTATACTCTTCGTGGTCGAGTTCCATAACTTGTTAGCTCTATCAAATGATTTAATTTACTGGTAAGAATGGAACATTTTGGAGCCTCTTATATTCTTTTATTATGGTTTTTTTCCTTGCTTAAAGCCTAAACCCTTCTCATTCTTGGTTACAAAAGAAATTTGGGGTTTTCTCTCTATACTCAACACTATGGTTCAATGACCAAGTAATGTACTATAAATTTTATACTCCTTTTATCCCACAATGAAATTTATCCTTTTGGAACAGTTATGATTTGGAGTTTTTCAAACCCTTCTTATGAGTGGCTAGTAGATTCAGTACATTTGCCATGATCCTTGTTTCGCTAGATTGTGGCATATGATATAATTCTTGTAGTATGGTTATTTACTGTTTGATTTCGTATTTCAGACCCTTAGTAAAAATTGGATTTTTAAATTCGACTTCATTTGTTCTATTTTTTGAGTTTGATTGTATATGGTTTGAACAATATATTTGTATACCCTTTTAATATGACTCCAATTGTTGCTAAAAGTCACTCTGAAGAGGAAAATATCTGATTTTCATCAAGTACTTCTAGCTAGAATACTTGTGATAAATCTTATAATTGGGCATATAATAATTTGTATTCTTGTTCTTTAATATGGATTTTAGGTACCTACTATATCCTTCATTTCCTTTGCAGATAGTGTAAAGACTTGAATCACCATTTGACCTACATCTAACAGGTGACCAGAGTTTGATAAAAATCTCTTCCAATTCATTAGTAATTTCTTATCCCATTTAACAGAGTACTAATATAATTTGTGTTATTTTTCTTTCCAGGTAACAATCATGTACATCGACGAATAAATGTTGAAGGTTGCATGGTTTAAAAGTTTTGTGTTTTTCAACATATTGACTCCAACATTGCACCCTATATGTTGAAACTCTCTGGTACCTCCTATCCTAGGTGGCCAAGTTGGTGCATGCATGTGGATTTAACATGATTTCTTAGAGTTCTTATTTAAACGTGTTCTTCAATTGTTTTTGTTGTTGAGCTAGAGCCTATTATGGTTTGGCTCAATATTTTCTCAATTATTTATAAAAGACATTTTGTTCTAGACCTTATGTAATAGTTACTTATATATTGGCTATAATTAAAATTAGTAATAACAAATCTGATTCAGTGCTATGTGGTGTTGAGACTAAAAGTCTTGATGTGCCCTATGCACAACCTCTGTATTTATTCCTTTTGTTGCCTCTAATTTCAATAGAAGTTTCTTGCAGTCGCATGTGTGCTACTAAGGATTTTGTTATGAAAATTTGATACATAATGTCATCTGCTCGAATTCAACTTGGATGATAATGTTTTTGACTACAATTATTATATGTGTAACACTATTTTTTTTCGATACTTTGAGCTTACATATAATCTCTTTTGACTTTTCTTGTTTTCATGCTAAACTAGTAGCTCATATATATTGATTCAATAGGACTAAAGATAGATTTCTCTCATAGATTCTTAGTGCTTTGCCTCAAAATTTGAGACCCACTCGTCAATGGTAAACACCACTTTCTAGTTTAGCTTATTATATTAATGGATTAGAATATTAGTCTATCGATAACTATTTTTCATTTATTGGTATTCACTTGTTTTCTAGAATTTGAGATATCATTTGTAATTAGATAATAATAATTAAAAATATTACTATTTATGCTCCATACTATAGTAAGGAAGTTCTAGTTATATGTATCCCCTATACACAAAGACATAATGGTTCTAGCTAAATTTGTGAATAAGAAGTAATTAGGTATTAAGAATTACTAATATTCATAGTAATTCCCAAAATTGTTCCTATAAGGGAACCAATCCAATCTATATGCTTTGACTTTATTCTTTTGTTTTAAAGTGTAGTTCAACTTAGTCTAAATAGTGGAAACAATTATCTTTATTATAGATCCTATTTCCTTTTCAAATCTATTCATCGGCTTTTCCATGTAATCATAGTTCAATGAGATTTGTAGAACATATACAAAAGAGTCATATAATATTTACATACAAAATAAAGGAGTCCTCACTACCATACAATATAATCTATTTGTCCAATCTCATGTCTTTCCAAGCAAATCAAAACTTAATTTGGTCTCTCTTATAGACAAGAATTTCTTTTAACTAATTTATTCCTCATGCATGGATATATAATTAATAACCAAAAAAAAATAATATAAATGAGGTATAGAGTCCTACATGCATATATCATTCTATCAGTAACATCATATCTTCATGCGTGTAATCAATTGTTTACTACCATACACCATTAACATAGGTATGCATAGTACTTTTTGCATGCAACTTTCAACCATAATTTATGTATCATGTTCTAACATTTCCTACCAATAAATAACTCTTTATTAAACATAAAATAAGTAAAAAAAATCATCTAATTGTAAACAAACGCTTGGGGGATATTCAGGAGCAGAGCGTGTACACCCAAATATGAATTATCTCCAATAATTCTCTCTGAGCTAAGAACTTTCCATCAAGAATCAACAACCTATTTGGTTCTTTCGTGGTTTTTTTATAGATTTTATTCCCAAAAAAATTTTAGCAGCATCCTCCTTTAGGGTCTACCAATATTTGCCTATGCCTTTTGTTTTAGTTTTTTTTTTTAATATTCTATTATTTTTCTTTAAAGTATGATTTTCTCTACCATTATGCTTTATTCCATGTGACTTAGTATTTCTCTCCAACTAAGTTCTTAGAATAATCTTTCTCTCACATTATGTTAATATTTTTAATTATTTTCTCCTAGGGATTTTTAGGAGACTTTTAGGAGAGGTCCCACATGTGAACTTTAACCACTAAAATTTTTTCATAAGTTGGCATGATGTTTTCTAAAATTCAACTTTAGTGCTCTTTCCCGAAGTACTCCAAACATCTTATTTGTAAATAAAACAATAATAAATTAATTACATCATTACATAAGTCCCATGATGACTCTCATAGCCATTCACTTCAATAATAGTTCAATGTCTAAAAATAGTCAATGTTTGAAAAGTCCAACACAGGGGTGTTACAATGCATGCAGTCTGCTACTTACAAACACATGCATTTTCAAGCATGTGCATATTTTTCTTAGCAACACATGCACATTTTAAAGAATAAACATACATTCCTAAAATATCTAAGTTGGAAAAAGTGCATGGTAGGTTGAGCAGCACGAAGGTCATCCAATTAAGAATGTAGACTTGTTCTCACATGTTTGTGTTCTTATGCACGTCATTACCACTATTTTAACCACATTTGTGTGAGTAGCCATATATATATATACATTATATTAATGATTTAAAGTAAAATATTTTTATGCTTGAAACATTTTAATAGTATATTTCACAGTAGGAGGGAGATGTATAACTCCTTCCATGGTAAATAGGGAATTAACATGGCCCATACCGATTACCATGTATCAATTCCATGTTAGGCAAAGAAGGAGTTACACATATCCTTCATACTTAACAACTCACTGTTGATATATATATATATATATATATATTATATATATATATATTATATATATTATAACCAATGTAAATCCATCTTAAAACTGCAAATCTATCATGCGCAAAGAAGGATAAGTACCACAAGGTGAGAACATTATGATAATTTTTTTTTTTTGAGAAAACGTGTAAACCTCAAAAGATTTAATGCCTCTAACATGATAGATCTAGAATTGAGATGTTGTTATGCTAATTTATTGTTTAAAAATGAACAATGTGGTACTTCGCTATTATCATCATAAATATATAATTGTTATTAATTTACATATATATTTACTATTATCATCTAGTTTATGTCATTTTAATATCACCATGAATAATAAGGGAAAATTTCTAATAAAATTTTGAGAGATTAATGCTTATCGATGGATGATAGTCATGATTATAGTGTGGTTAACTCAAAAAAATATATTTAGATTAATATCATAAAATTAACAAATATGATTTCACTAAATTGAGTGTTAATGACTAGGGCAATGACTAGCTTTACATGCCAATCAATTACCACTCTTCTTGGAATTAGTATTTGGCATCTCACCCATTAGCTAGTTCTCTGGATGTGAAGGTAAAGATGAGTGAGGTTATAGGGAGGAGTAGAAACCCTCTTTTCGTTGATGCTAATTGATAACTATGGTAGGAATATGTGAAGGTGAAAATATAATTCATGTGCGATTTGAGGAATGTAAGGTGCAACTATTTATGGAGTGATACCAAAGGGTGTTTGCATGATGAAATTGTAGTGACGAATGGACAATTGTAGTTCAAAATGAAGAGTCCTCCAAAAAGATGGGATGAATGGTTATTTAATAATGGAGGAAATTGCTTAAATGGTTTAAAAGTCTCAGGAAGAAAGAGAGGCTTCTTTGTTGTGATTTCTCTAGAACCTCTTTATAGACTTAGTGGCATGAGGTCTTAGGTAATTTTCTTATTTTCCTTTGCATCTATGCTTTGGTTCACTTCTATTTTCTAGGTTATAGTGAGGAGGGTTGAATTTTCTCCACTCTATAGGGGTTAGGTGGTTTTCTTCTATTCTTTTGAGGTATGTTTAAGGTTGCTATTTGCAATGTCCATGCTAGGTTTCCTATCTCTTGGGTTAATTTCATTAATATAGTTGCAAGGGGATCAAGTTTTGTCGCTAGCCAAATCATCATATCCAAAATAAAAAGAAATTTGGGAAATCCAAGAATGGGAACGAGAAAAAGGCCTTAAGTTTTCTCCTTGAGGGCTTCTAGCTCTATGAATTTGAGGAATATTTCTAGGGCCAAGAAGGATGCCATGGAGGTAGAGAGACTTATTCATGAATGTAGCTCTATGTTGTATAAAACAAATTTTGATGAACTAGAAAAGAAGGTTAAGGAGAAAAGGAAATATCTTAGTGAAATTTAAATCCTAGATGAATTTGTTGGACCAAAACTTGGGAGGTGATGTTCTTTCAAATAGAAGAGACTTGTTAGTTAGTCAAAACTCTAATCATTCAAGTTCTAGAAATCAAAGAGGATCAATGTAAGGCATCCTCCATACAATTACGACCTTTGAAGGAAAGTTTGAAATAGTCTACAAAATAGTCTTTGGCATAAGTATAATTGTTTCTCAAGTGACTAATAATATTAAGATCAAGTATCATGCAAAGAATTTCTATGACTTAAAGAGAGGACAAACAAATTCCATCATTTTTTAAAATAATCTGAAGGGAAAAATGGGAGCAAAAAGAGCTAATGAAGTAGCCTCTCAATGACCAAAAACATTATCGCATAGTTAGAAATATTTATTATAATTGTCCTATAATATTTTTGTATACTTTTTTTTTATATGTATTGGCTCGCAGATTAGCATATCTAAACTTCTTGGATAATCATTTTGTTATTTAAAAAGTAAAGAAACATGTTTGCCCATAGATCATTAATTTTTGTGAATAATGTAAAATAATTGTTTTTATTTTAAAGAAACATGTCTCCCCATAAATAATTAATTTTTGTGAATAATGTAAAGTAAATTTTTTTTTTTTTAACTTATGGAAATTATTTCAACATGATATATCAAATGATTTCAGCTCACCTTAAAAATTCAGTATCTGTCTAAATTTATATTTAAAAAAAATAAATATAAAGTAATCCAAATAGTTCTCAGTCGGTCTGTTCTCGTCCATGGCAGACATGAACCGAGGATTTTGAGAGGGTCATGTCGGTGAACTTGCGGGGGGCGGATGTGTGCACGAAGCACGTGGCTCGGGTGATGATCGGCTTATGACATGCAGCATGGCCTCGGTGATGGCGATGTCCAACAGGCCTTTTTATACGGCCTCGAAACACGTGGTGTTGGGATTATGAAGTAATAATTAGGGCCGTAGTCTAATCATTATGTTTTTTTGCGAAGGTAATGAAAATTCAGGTTATATTTTAAAATAATTTAGTGGAATTTTTAAAATCCAAATAAAAGTCGTCAAATTTCAGAATTTTGGGTGTTTAGAGGTTTTTGATAGTTTTGATAGTCTTTAGCATTGGCAGAGCATGTGGAAAAGACAAAGCATCAGGTGTGTATTGAGGAGGCCAGGGTTGTTGCCAAAGTTGCTCACTTCCATCATCGTAAATTGAGGGAAGCTATTGAAATCGAAAAGAAGCCGAGCAATCTCAATAGAGATAGTGGCTGGAAAATCAGTAAGTGCTGGATTCAGCGCTGTTTCTTAGTCGGTTTTTCTGCATCCTCCTTGTTTTTGAACTCTTATTATATATATATATATATATATATAGATATATATATATTATAAATTTTATTTTATTTTTTTTATTTTTAAGACTAATTTCTATTAAAATATATATAATTAATACTATTTATAATATATTATATCAAGACTATATTAATTATAATATTAATTTATTTAATAAATAATTTAATTAAATTAAATAAATTACCTTTCAACTAACCATTAAATTTATTATTTATTTTTTAATTAAAATTTAATTAAATATATATATATATATAATATATGAGATTTTAATAAGTTAAATTAATAAATTACCTTTTAAGCTAACCATTGAAATTATTCTCGTCCCCTAACAACTATTATATATATATATATATATATATATATATATATATATAACAATAATTCTTAAAATAATTTAGATTAATAAGTAAATTATTCTTTAAACTATACCACTAGTATTTTATTAAAATTATTTTAATTCCTAACTTTATCTTTAATAACCCTTAATATTATAATTTTAATATTATATATTATTATATATAATATAATATATATAATTATAATTATTAATAAATAATAAATAAAAAATTTAATAAGTTTTTTAAAACTACCATTAAAATTTTTTATCTTATCTATATATTTTACCTATATTCCATAATAGATAATATTAAAATATAATAATATTAAATTAATAAATTAATTAATTTGACTACTAATAGTTAATATATAAATATCAAGGGACTATATTATTAATATATATACTAATTATATTTAATAAATAATTTAATTAAACAAATAAATTACCTATATTGATGATGATGATGATGATGGTTCAGACCTACAATTTTCTTAATTTTTACTTGTCTGGCTCCTCGTCTTTCTTGGCGAGATTAGTGTTGTAGCTTTCTTTTTTTTCTCTACAGTCTTCCAACTTCCTTTGTCTTGCATCTCCTTCATCTCTTCTGGTTCTTGGGACATTGGTGTCTTAGCTTTGCGATCTATAGTCGGAGAAGTTTGGTTTAGGAGATCTGCTTTGCTGTTAAATGAAGATTTATTTTCTGCGGTCAAATCTTCATAACTGTTGATTTGTTGGGGCAGGCTTTCTCCTTGCTTGCTTTGAGAGTTGTTTCCTTCTTCCTTGATTTCTTGTGACTCAGAGTTTTCTCTAGAATAGTCTTCTTTGATGATAGTGTAGTGTTCTTTTTGTGCTCCTTCCCACCATGTAGATCTGTGGTGGTTTTTTCTAGCAAAATTTTTCTCAGAGACTTTTGGGCAATTTTTGGCTAGATGCCCCGTCTCAAAGCACGATCGACATCTGAAGAGGACACTTTCATAATCAGCTTCTGGTTCCACACATTAGTCTTTTTACTTGTTAGGTTTATTTCAGCTGGGAATCTGGCGCTGAAATCCATTTCCACACAGATGCGTGCATAGGTGGTTCTGGCATATTCCTCTGTTTCTGGGCACCTGCAGTAAAATTTCCCAAATGCATTTCCGATGGCTTTTAGCGAGGAGAGATTCCAGAGATGCAGGGGTAGGCTTGGCAATCTCAGCAAAACTGGTACTGAGGTTATCACTGCTGTAGAGGGATCGAATGATGGGTTCCATGGCTTCATGAATAGGCCTGATTTTTCCCAAAACCAAGGGCCGGAATCTAGAATACATTGTCTGCTTTCAGGATTTTCAAAATCTACTATAAAGAAACCTCTAGCACAGGGGTAGATATTAATTTCATCAGAAATTATAGGCTTCCATACCTCCGAGATCCAATTGTGGAGTGCTATCAACCGAGGCCAAAAACCATTGAACCGGCAAATTAGGGCACTTTCGGAGAACTTCAAAGCTTCATCGAGTAAGTCCTAGACCACTTGGATAGTGGGAGCTGGGGCTTCACTCACGATATGGCCAGGAGATTGCCCTCCAGAAGCGGATGAGCCACCAGTTATTTTTGCGAAGCTCGGAGCCATAATTTACGCAGATCTGCACCAGATCGAAAGCCAAACCACAGATCTGAAGAGATACGAACGTCCCACTCAATCGTAGATACTGAAAGCCGAAGCTCAGGGAGATCTATATCACTGAAGCAAAAGATCTATACCGCCGAAACTAAGCTGAGATACGCAGCTCAAGCCGCAGCTCAGGGAGATCTATATCACCGAATATCTGAAGAGATACGCAGCAAAAGATCTATACCACCGAAACGAAGCTGAGATACGCAGCTCAAGCCGCAGCTCAGGGAGATCTATACCACCGAAGATCTGAAGAGTTATATCGCAAAAAGCTGAGATACCACCGGAGATCTATACCACCGAAGATCTGAAGAGTTATATCACAGAAAGCTGAGATCTATACCACCGGAACTTCAGGAACTTCCATCTATATATCGCAGAACGCCGAGATCTATACCACTGAAAGCCAAGATCTATATATCATCGAAAGTCGAGATCTATATATACCACCGAAAGCCAAGATCTATATATCGCAGAAAGCCGAGATCTATACCACCGGAACTTCAGGAACTTCCATCTATATATCGCAGAAAGTCGAGATCTATGTATCGCAGAAAGCCGGGATCTATACCACCGAAGATGATGGAAGTATGGTTCTCGGCCCTGGAAACTCCTGCGCAATGGATGTATGGCCTCTCGATCTATACCGAAAGCCAAACGATCTAATACGAATCCGAAGAACCGCAGACGAGATCTATCTAGCTGCCGAAGAACCGCAGACGAGATCACTGAAGATGCCGAAGAACCCAGAATTACCAGCGATACATGAAAACCCAGAATTAAAACTATATTATTA
>APFE031226648.1:0-14246 GCA_000404065.3 Pinus taeda
GACTATGAGCTGAATCAAACCATAATGGTATAGGCTCCTGTACTGCTGAGCCGGGGTCTTCTTCTGCAACATGGGAACCATCCTCTGAATGTTCTAAAATAAGAAGATCGGGATGTTCATCATCCTCACTCGGGTGAAATGCATCAAAAGGCGAATATGATAGGAGTACACCTGTGAAAATCTACCCTCACAGGTAAAATAATGCATAATAAGCCTCATGATGGGAGCATACTCGCTCCGAAGAAATCTGAATGGGAAAACACCTGTCAAAAGTCCCACAAATGATGGCCGGACATAGGGCTCAAAGTGAACAAAATCTAGCAATCTGCGCTTAGGCCACACCTCACCCACATTTGGTATCCCTGTAGCCTGTGAGATCACCTCAGGAGTCAATGTGAAGTTCACCCCTGCCAGAGTGACATGTCCATCATGGAGGTGCAAGACAAACAAGCGGGCCAACTCTCTATGATGTTGAATCTGAGAAATTCTCACATATAAATCATAACAAGACATATACTGAAAACAACTCACTGCCATGGGGCAGGCCTGTAATTCTGCCAAAGAGGTGGGCTCCTCTCGCTTATGATGTCCACCCTTACGAGGCCTCCTCTCCTCTGTAAATGATGAATGGACATCACTTTGCTCATAAGTCTCGGCTTCTGACATGGTTTTTGGAGCAAAGTGGACAAACTGAAAGACCAATGGAATTGTTGTCTCTGCCTGCAAAAATGCTAAACTCTATGTTGTTTCAAGGGGAAAAACATGAGGGGAATGTTAGGGGAGGGAATTTCTTAATAAGGAATGGGAAAATATGAAAATAACAGGGAATTTCAAGGGAGATTTAGCAAATGATCATGCTTATAGGAACGCTTATTGGAATTTAGGAAATCATTTGCAAAGACACCTTGTATATAGGGAAAACATATATGGAAATAAACATGGAGTATATGTACACATGTTTAATCAAGGGAAAAAGGGAATTTATGCACCAACTTGCTGACATTTTAAATCAACAATTTTTGTTTTTTTTGTACATGCATATGATAGGGGATATAGGGTTTTGAAACTTTATATATACATTGTTTTATATGTGTGTCTTGGGAGGGGTAGGGTTTCAATTTAGTGATTTAGGGATAGGAAGGGGATTTACATTTCAGGTACAAATAACATAGGGAAAATGAAATATATATGAATATGAAAAGAAGGGAAGGGGAAAGGAAACCAACTGAAGGAAAAAACAATTTGAAACATCATAAAACCCTAACACATTTTGCAAACAAATATTGCAGCCATATAAGTCATTTCATTTGCATGATATGGAGTTAAAACCATAGCCTACCACCTTAATTTCATCATCTATCTCCAAAATAATGAATAAAGACCCTACCTCGAGCGATTGAGATGATTTGAAGAGAAGTTGGGAATTTTGTTTGAGTTTTGCAGGCCGACGGCTCAACGGGTCTCGCAGGCCTCTCAACGGGTCGCGCACTGCCCAACGAGTCGCGCCCGTTAAATTTCTGAACTGTGGAGGGGTGCTGGACGGGTCTCGCACCGCGCAACAGGTCGCGCACCACCTTGAAAGGGTCTCGCACTGCTCTGCTGCCCGAAACCACTGCAATTCCACTCCTTTTGCCTATCACTCTCTCAAACCCTCTCTTGCAAGCTTTCAAATGCACAATGAGAGTGAAAGGAGGGAACATACCTTTTATAAACTTCATTTGGAAAAATTTCATCCATAAACCCACTTTATAAGGTTTCTTTTTGACACTTTTTAAAAACACTGATTTTGGTTTCCTTTATCCTGAATTTGACTTTTTGAATGCTTTGACTTGATTCTTTTTGCAGGTAGATCATCTGAAGGACCTTGGCAACGGGACCAGGGTTGCACTTTGTCTGTTTGAAGACTTTGAAATTTCATCACTTATTTACAAAACTAAGAAAATGATCTTGGGCTTTAAAAACAGAGTTTTTAAATCCAAGGTAAAAATTGACTGTACAAGATAAAAATATCGAAGGAACATGTTAACAAACCTCCCTCTGGCTTGCTGAGTACTCATGGATTTTCAGAGACATGACCTTGCAGAGACAAATGACCAAAACCCTAGACCTAGGACTTTGACAGTAAGACACATCAAGACTAGCTTAAAAAAACTTTAATAACTGATATGACCTGATCCAGCAAAGCCAAGAGGGGCATAAAGACCAGCTCCTCCATCAGGGTTATGGCATGCCTAACGGGATGCAAGATTTGACACTGATGAGACACCTACTAATGCAAATGCAAAGAGCTTTTTGATCACTGATGGAGGGCTTTCAAGACCGACACTAACAGGTTCTTGTGTAACAGTGTCGACAATAATTTCTTCAAATTGTTCACCAGTCAACACTAGTTCTTGTGTAGCAGTGTCATGGGTAGCTTCTTCTTCCATTGGCTTAGTGGTTGATAATGGTTCTTGTGTATCAATATCAAGGATAACTTCTTCTCCCATTATCTTAGTAGTTGTCATTGGTTCTTGCATTATAGTGTTAACAATGGCGCTTTCTCCTGTAACTGCCCCTACAAACCTTCATACTAGAGGAGAGATCCTTTCTCTTACTGTGTGGGTAGGAGAGCAGAATTTCCTTGCCCCTTTTGTTAGGGATGCAAGGAGCAGAGAATGAGGGGTATCCTCCTTAATTTCCATTCTTCTAATGCCTGTTGCCTCAAGTTCTCCAATTCTATCTCCATCCCTTGTATCAGTTGGTTGTTTTGTCCTTTCTTCCTCCCTTCCTTCCTTTGCTTCTTTCGTCATTTGTTCTCCTAACTCACCCAATTGTTTAGCAGTTGACATTGGTTCTTGTGTGCCAGCGGTGACTGTAGCTCCTTCCTCTCCAAGCGATTCTTCCTCTACTTCCTTCGTCGCATGTTCCCCCAATTGTCTGGTAGTTGACGCTAGTTCTTGTGTAACAACGTCGATTGCGGCTCCTTCCTCTACCAACAATTCCTCCTCAACCCTTGCTGGCATCATAGCTGCAAGCTCTTCTTCTACTAATTCAATGAATTATGGCTAAGTCACGGGGGTCTATGACAGGGCATGCACCAGTAGCATCCTGACAATCCCATAGTTTGTGAGGACTTCCAATGCTTGGTCTGACCAGCGTGCAGACTGTGCCATTAACTAAAGATTGTTCCAAAGGAAAAATGGAATATCTAAAGAATGCACTTGATGGAACCGAAGGCATGCAAGAAGCTTAAAATGATATTTAAACAGAGTGGAAAGTTGACCTTCACAATTGATGTATCGCATGACGAAGTATGCAACCTTGGCCCATGGATGTGGCAAAGATTTTTTATCATATCCTCTCCCCCTCTGAACCATGATTTCTCTTGCCTATAATAATAATTCCATAAATTTTGGCAGGGAAGTTCTCCGAGCAAACTATTTCTTCCCTCCTTGCGGCAATCCACTAATAGTCGAGATAATCTCTTTTGTTACAGGAATGTCCAACCCACAGACTCTGGAATAATTCCCTTCCAAATTCAATGCAAACTCGATTGTAATGCCTTTGTCGAACCCCTGCAACCTCTCAAAGTAGGTGTGTTATCTGGCATCTTGAAAAACCTGCCTTACATCCTGTTGATGTCGGACCTGCATTGTATCTTTGGGCTCATGCCTAACATCTTGACCATCCATTCCGGCAGTTTCTCTGTAGCCGCACTTGGAGTAGTAGAAAAACCATTGAGGGGGTGTTAGCCTGTAAAGTTGCAGTGACAAGGATTGTGGTAGCAAGGAATACGGTGACAGGGAAATCTGAATAAAGGTTATAGGAGACCCAATGGTAAACTCATGATGATTATAGTAATTAATCCAACACATTGGAAAATATTGCAAATTAATTTTGTTGTAAATGATTCAAGTTCCAATGTGCGTAGATAAGTGTGCAAGGTATGGTGGGGATCATGGATTGATACAGATCGCGTTGGTAATGATCGTGGGATGTGTGAGTTGGTGTGAGGTTTAATATAAATGATGGTTTGACATTATTTCTATTAAATACGATATCTTTAACATTATATGTGATACCTCCCCCAACTAAGGGATGACCGTCCTTGGTTATGTTTAGTCATATCATAAGTGAAATACCAATCAAATCCACGAAGTCGGCCGGGGACATACGTAGTGACCTACCTTGATGGAGTATCAGCATGGGTGGATAATAACATTGACAGAGTAACAACACCGAAGGAGTAATAGCATAGAAGGAGTAACAACATTGGCAAAGTAAAAACATCGGCGAAGTAACAGCACCGATGAAGTAACAACATTGGTGAAGTAACAGCATCGGCGGAGTAACAACATAAGCGGAGTAACAGCACCAGTGGAGTAGCAACATCGGTGAAGTAACAACACCAGTGGAGTAACAACACCCGTGAGGTAACAACATCGACGAAGTATCAACATCAACAGAGTAACAGCACTAGGGAGTAACAACACTACTGGAGTAACAACACCTAGTGAAGTAAAAACATTGATGAAGGGTCAACACCAATGGAGTAACATCACCTGTAAGGAAAGAAGCACTGATAGAGTAGTAACAACATTTTATTATATATCTATATATATCTATATATATATATATATAATATATATATATATATAATTATGTGTTATTTATTATTATTATTATTTTAAATAAGAGGTGCAGAGGAAGTGTTCTCGTCACAAACAATTTCAAAACCAGAACGGTGATACAATCTAAGGTGGTGTCCATTTATAATCAAAGGAGTATGTGCCTCATCGATTGTTACAAGTTTAACAATCCCATCGTCAAACATTGTGTCAAATTCATATGGTCCCATCCATCTAGAGTAGAGATTTCCCTTAAAGTCCTTGAACCAAAGTCATAGAGCAATGCCCAATCTCCTCTTTGAAACACCTTTTTCTTGTTGAATTTGTCGTTCCATTTGGTTCGTTGTTGTTGAATTGCAACAATATTTTGTACAACTATAAAATGAATTTCATCTAACTCATTTAGTTGTCCCAGCCAATGTTTATGGCCTATTGAAAGATCCAAACCTACTTCAAGATTTGTCCTGAGTATATTAATTCCGAATTCCACCGGAAATAAAGGGGATTTCCCATAGACAAGCTCGTATGGTGAAAATCCTGTTCTATTTTGCCATGTCATTCTATATGCCCAAAGTGCTTCAGGAATTTTTTCAGCCCAGTTTCAGCGATGGTTCATTACAATCTTTGTGAGGATATTCTCTAGTACCTTATTTGTGCTTTTGACTTGACCATTCGCTTGAGGATGATATGTAGATGTCACCATGTGTTTAATTCCATACTTCTTCATGAGCGTTGTTATTAGATGTGATGTGAATTGTGCCCCTCCATCTGAAACTATCTCTCTAGGAGCTCCGTTCCGAGTGAAAATTTCTTCAAATAAAAAGTCCAAGACAACCTATTATTTGGCTTTTGCGACAGCTTTGGCTTCTACCCACTTTGTCACGTAGTCTGTGCAGACCAGAATGTGAACTTTTTGATGTGAAGGAGGATTGAATGGCCCAATGAAATAAATAACCGATTTCTCAAAGGGCTCAAGAACTAATTAAGGTTGTAACGACATCTCATCTAACCAACTAGGTTGACCCATCTGCTGGCAACTATCTCACCCTCGAACATATTTCCTTGCATCACGAAAAATAGAGGGCCAATAGTATCCCATTTGCAACACCTTATGACCTGTCCGCTTGTCCGCAAAATGCCCTCCGCAAGGGCCATCGTGGGTAGCTTTAATAATGTCATAGATGTCATCCTCACCTACAAAGCATCAAATTTGTTGATTGGGTCCTGTATAGAATAGGTATCCCTCTATCCATGAGTAATGGGCACTATGATGGATGATTTTTCGCTACTCCATGTATGGCAAATGATGAGGTACTTTTCATGTAGCAAGATAGTTAGCAATATATGCATACCACAGAGTGTGAGTAGAAATTGCAAAAAGATGTTCATCTGAGAAACTATCCTCTATAGGTGTATCTTCATCATTAGTATTCAACCTAGACATGAAATTCTCTACTACATTATCTTTTCCTAGTTTATCTACAATGGTAATATCAAATTCTTGTATCAACAATAACCATCTTGTAATTCAATCAGGGGTTATCAATTTATTCATCATATATCTGATGGTTGAATTATCAGTGTGCACGAAAGTAGGATACCCTGTAATATAATGCCAAAATTTATTAATAGCATAGATAACAACCAAAAACTCTTTTTTAAGTTGTCGTATAGTTCAGTTCAGTAGGAGTTAGGTTCTTGCTGACATAGCAAATTGCATACAGTTTCTTGTCCTCCTATTGTCCCAAGATTTCCCCTAATTCTATATGAGAAGCATCTGTGGAGATATGAAATGGGAGCTTCCAGTCAAGACCACGTAATATCGGAGCTTTGCAGACTAGTTCTTCGATTTCCAAGAAAGTAGCTTCACATGCGTTTGTCCACACAAATTCTGCATCTTTAGGTAATAATTGGAAAAGTGGAAATGATATCTTAGAAAAAAATTCTATAAAATGTCTATAATAGCCAACATAACCAATAAAGCTACGTACCTTTGTTAGTGTCTTTGGTGTAGGAAAATTTAAGATTACCTCTACCTTAGCAGGATCAACCCATATTCTTGCAGCTAAAAGCAGGTGTCCCAAAATTATTCCTTCTTCCATCATCATATGGCATTTTATTGTACTAAGAGAAACATGTGTCTTTTTGCATAGTTTAAGTACTTTATCTAAGTTTTCCAGACCTTCTTCGAAAGAATCCTCATATGTGATGAAGTCATCCATGTAGATTTCAACATTGTCATTAACTAGATCAGCAAAAATTCCCAGTATTGCCTGTTGAAAGGTAGCGGGTGCATTACAGAGGCCAAAAGGAAGGAATCAGTATGCAAAGGTTCCCCAAGGGCAAGTAAAATTAGTTTTATCATGATCCTCAGGGGCTATCTGGATCTGGTTATATCCATTAAATCCATCCATAAAGGAGAAAAACTTCTTCTTGACTAATGCATCGAGGACCTTGTCAATAAAGGGTAAGGGAAAGTGGCCATTTGAGTTACTTTATTCAATTCCCTGTAATAAACACAGATACACCACTTGCCATTTTTCTTCAAAACAATGACTAGTGGGGATACCCATTGACTGTTCGAGATTGGATAAATAAACCCCACATCTAGTAGCTTTTGTAGTTATTCTTTGGCAATGTTCTTTAAGGCAGTATTCATCCTTCTCTATGGTTGTCTAATAGGTCGACATTTTTCTTTTATGTATATGTGATGGGTACATAGATCAGCAGGGATTCCTTTCATATATGTATGTTCCCAGGCAAAAGCTCCCTTCTGATCCCAAGGACTTTCAACAAATTTTCAAAATGGGAATGTGAAAGGTTAGGATTAATGTTCAATATTTTCCTTGGATTGATTTCTACAGGAATGTTGTTATGGGGTGCAATAATAGGAACGTTTTCAACTTCATTTTCTGGTTTAATGGTTTCCTAAATGGTGCAACTCATAACAAATTCTAATAAATGTGTTAATAACATCATCTTTAGTTTCATCTTTAAAACAGAGGGCTTCACTGATGGTAAGAATTGATCTAATATCTTCATTTTTATGTTCAGGCCCCTCCGTAGGTGGAGATTTTTGCATTAAGGTAAATCCTGGTTTAACTGATGGACTCGGTTCTGTAGGGGGTAAAGGATAAGGTTCTTTCTAATCTCCCTGTTGGATATTACCATATTTCCCAATCGACACCTAATATAAGTGTCTACAGTCGCAAGCCAAGGTCTTCCTAAAAATAAAGGATGTCCCCTAGCAGGAGATTGGGTATGTAGCACCAGAAGATAGATAGAGTATTTCCACGAATATAGAGAGATAGTCACATCTTCTAACTTCCCTACCAGTTGTACAATGGATCAGTCTGCAAGTTCTAAGACTATAGGAATTGGTTTAACATCAAGCAGTCCCAAGGTAAGTACAGTTACAGAAGTTATAATGTTAATTGCAGCTCTTAGGTTTACCAACACATTTGGGATATCAACTCCATTAATTTGTACTATAAGAATTGGGTTCCCTGGATCCCCATATTTAACAGGTGCAAGTTTTCCCAACATTATATCTAATAATTTCCCCATGACATGGATAGTGAGTGGATCTTTTGGTTTTCTTCCAGGTTTCTTAGAACAAAATTCTTTGATCGTTTTGGCATAAACCAATACATCCTTCATAGCCTGAAGTAAGAGGCTCTTGACAACTAAGTTATGCAATTCTCCCAAAAAGTCAAATTCAGGATGAGGGATTTGTTTGCTAAAGGATAGTCTCTCAGGATAAGGTGGACTAGTCTGACATCCTCCAGTAAAAATTGTTTGAGAAGGGGTTTGTTGTCCCATGGGAACTTGTGGTGAATCACCCCTAGTTGTTCTAGTGGAATTCCTAAGTTCTGGTTCTGAGGCTTCATCGTCAGTATGTTCAACAATTATCAGTGAAGTCTGAGTATTTACCATGCAACTAGACCGAAGATTCAGTTCATTACATTCTGCAATGGCAGTATTGTATGCAGGAAGGTTGAGTGTCTCAACCTGTTGAGCCCCCTTATTGTTCGAGTTTAGGTTGGATTGAACAAGCAATTGTGGATGAAGAGGAGGATTATTGGTGGGGGCATTAGAGGGAATTTGTAACTATTGTTGCAGCATAGGCTGGGAGAACTATCATGAAGGAAGAGGAGGTCCATGCTAGCTCTGGGACCATGAAGGGGTTGGACTAGGTTTAGGGGACCATAATTGCCAAGGCATTGGATATTGATAGTGTTGCATCCATGAAGGTGAAAAAGGTACAAATTGGGGCCCAAAATTCAAAATATTAAAATACTGAGAATGGTCTTGAGGCATCCCTTGATTCATGTTTTGTGATCATGGTCTCCATGGTTTCTTTGATCCCATGAAGTACAATAGATCTACCTCTTTGTTTGCTCCCTGGAAAATTAGTTTCAGCCCAAGAAGAGATGGACACATGCTAGTAGAATGACTCTGCTCACATATCCTATAGGTTTCAATAGTATTGAGTAGACATTCCTTCACCGAGCGATTATTCTTGCATTGTGGGCATAAAATAGCCATTTCCTTCTTGCCTTCCATTTGTTTCTGTTTTGCCTAAAGAACATCCAATTTACAAGACAATGTGCATAGAATATCAGTCCTTAAATCACCAACAATTTTCCAACTTCTACTTTTGTGACCCCACCGTTGGATGTCTTGAGTGCTCGTACTCCTTGCTTATGCCACACAGCTCCACGCGAACATTTGATGCACAACTCACAAATGGTGTCGAATCCTTCCTTTGAAATATCTCCTTTTCCTACCACATTTAGGAGTTCCAAAAATTCCTCCCTTAGTGCCTGGAGAAAGATTATCTTTAAGATGTCCTTATCCAGATCACTATGGCCCTATCTTTGCAAACTGTATTTGAAGCGTTCCACAAAGCCCTACATATTCTCATCCTCTTTCTACACAATCTTAAAGATTTCCTCCTTAATGTCTCAGGATTTGCAGTAGTGTTGATATTTTTCAAAGAAACTTGTCTTCATGTCATCCCATGTTGTAAGATATTTCCCCCTAAACCCATAAACTACCTCATATTTGTTCCCTTCAAAGTAGTAGGGAATATCTTCAATTTCTGAGCATCAAAAATATAATCATATCCTCGAAAAACAACATCGATTTCAAAAAGTAATGTGTATGGATCTTCAGAAGAAAGACCATGGAAATTAGGTAATGTTGGCAAAGGAATAAGCTTCATAGCTGCATCACCTCTAATATCTCCAATTGGAAATTCGATCATGGAAGTTGGACGAGCCATGAATATTTTCCAATATTCACTTGGAATCTCAATAGGTGTTGGTTGTTCTTCAGTGCATGGTTGATTCTTTCTAACAACACTTCCTAAATCAAATGGTGGAGTGAATTCCCTCAAGCCTTCTTCTTCTTCTAAACTGGAAATGCTCAATTCTTCTGATCCTCTGCTTCCTATTTCCTCTTCCCTGAATTTTACCTCTGTTATTGGGGGAGATTCTGGTTGTGAAACTAACTACCCTCCAGATCTTGTGTGAGATCTAACCCTCACAGCAGCTAGTGACGATGCTCCTGACTCGTCTCTTGAAATAATTTCTTGGATGTAGGTAACTCTGCCTAGATCTTTCCTTCTTTTTGGGGGTCTTCCTTTGTCCCTTTTATTCATGTCTTTGTTCATGCAATTAGAAAGTGAAAGGAAAACATTCAAACAAGTCTCAAGATTAGGACTTGTAACAAGGTGGAAAATTCCCTTCCCAAGACAAGAGAGTCGCCCCTAAAAAGAAAACAAAAGAAAGAAACACAAACCAACCACAAAATCTAAGCTCAGGACCTAAAACAAAGAAAAAAACTTCCCTTCCAAGGATGAGAGAGTGGTTCCTAAAAGAAATAATAAATCGAAATAACCAAGGCAATTTAATGCTCAGGACCTGGAGCAGGGTGAAAAATTCCCTCCCCGGGATGAGAGAGTGGTCCTAAAAAATAAATAAACCGAAACAACCAAAGCAATTTAATGCTCAGGACCTAGAGCAAGGTGGAAACTTCCCTCCCTAAGACAAGAGAGTGGTCTTAGAAAAATAAGAAATTTCAACAACCAAAGCGATCTAATGCTCAAGGCCAAGAGCAAGGTGAAAACTTCCCTTCGCAGGATGAGAGCACAGTCCTATGGTCAATATTGGTCATACTTTCGCGCCTTCACTAGCCTCCCCAACAATGATGCCAAAATGTTGGTGTTTAGATATGAATTATGGAATTCACCCTTTTCCCACATTAATTGTCAACATGAGGTTCATCTAGTTATTTCGAGGCTACCATTCAAGGTTTATGCAAGCCACAATTTCCCTACCCAACATTGAGCATTCAATCAACAACATAACAATGTGTAACAGCAAGCAGTGATAGTAACAGCAAATTAGGATTCATAACAACACAACTTAATTAACCATTACAATGATAAAGAAGTAAACATAAAAGAATATAAATCTACAGACACCACTAATCCAACAACACCTGGTTAGGAGAGTGGGCCCAACTCCCTGATCAAGGTTGTGGTAAGAGATCAAATACTAAAGAATACTCAAAAGATCAGGTTTGCATTAATCAAAATAAAATTACAAAATTATGTTGTTACATGCTTAGAACTCTCGTATCTCTCTTTAGCGGTCTATAGCTTTTCCAGCCCCATAACCTTACTTATATATTTCAATGTTACAAAGATAATATCAACAATTTCAGAGATTACGGGAGTTGTCTGCCTACAAATATACATCAATCATTGAGATATAAACAAAATACAAGGATAGAAAATATATTGGTCCAACAGACTCTCTTGGGTGGAATCATTCTTATAGCCAACATCCTAAGATAGCGTTGCGAGCTCATTGATAGCCATATGCTGAATTATAGTCTGTTGATTGTCATCCTCTCAAATCTGCAAACAAACATGGGTTAGCAAGTCACATAAGCAACGCTCCCCTAGAACTACGCTTCATTGATTAATAGTTCACAAAGACATGACAAATAGATATACCTTCATTGCTCAAGATACATATTAACTTTGCAAGGACATGAAATAGGTGAAGGGAAGGGTAAAAAGGCAAGTAAAAAGTAGGCAAATTTAGCAAGCAACAATGGCTTCTCTCTCTCAGGGGGGATTAGTTACGGGATGCAGTGAGCCTAACATATACAAGGAACATTTCATCCATGAGCACATGATTTGGGATTTTAATGACTCTATTAAAATGTGTGCCATGATATACACTTGTCCTTTTGTGGTTTTTGCACATTTTGGTTTTCTCTCCCATGCATTCGATCCTCTCACATATTATCCCTTTATAAATATATGGGCTTAGTCTCAGGGTGGCAGATCCTAAGAAGTACTCGTTCGAATGTGGAAGGGCTCCGACTGTCATGTTGCTCCTAGATGTTGAGGTGGGAGTCTACAATTTTGAAGGAAGGTGTGCCTTTTTCCTTCTTTGCATCACAGTTTGGTTCTTGTGTACTATCTATTGGTTTATTTGTGACATATCTCCTTTGTCATCTTTCTAGTTCCCATGTGTGTCAATGTTCTTTGTGTTGTTTCTCGACAACACAATGATGGATCCCTCTTTTGAGTTGGCTATTGTGTTGCCCACCTCATCACTTGAAATCTCTGATTTCACGGGTATTTCATTCAACTTTCCTATATTGGTCTATGGTGTGTGGCACCCTGGTACATTTTCTATCTAGTTCTTGAATAGTCAAGGGTCGGGTTCTTGTCAAAGCTACCCTAAGTTTTCTATGATTAATTTTTTTATATCCTCCACAAAATCTACTCCTTTAGGAGGTAGGGTACGCAAGTCAGTTTGAGTCTTATTAGTTTGTACCATATCCTCCACTGAAAAACAATTCTTTCATCCTTTTCATGGTCGATGACACCTTCATTATCCTCAGCTTTGTCACTCTAGCAACAATGTTTATCCATTGTTGTCTCTTGTTCATCTCTCCCTTGTTCATCCATAGTACTAGATTTTGTCTATACATGGCCCCCAGGTAGCGTCTACCCAGTCGTCATGGTGGTGCTTCAGGCTCATCCTTGTCTCGTTGTCGTCATCACTTTGGTTGGGATTCAGTGGCCAGTCAGTTCAATTCAATTGCCTCGCAGTGAGGAATGAAATTCTTCACTTAGAGGCAAAGGATTTTGGGAACTGGTTATATTTTCCTGACTTTGAGATCAATGGTAGTCACCTCAGGTGGATTCCTAACCAGGAAAATTCAAAAAGAGGAGGTTCCACTTCCTTCACTCATCGTCTATGCATCGTCAGCTAGAAACCTTGCTTCATATGGTAATTCATGACAAACAAGTACACAATTATCATCTACTTGTAGTCCAGGAGAAAATCGAGAGAATTCTTTGGGACATTTAATATAATTTGGATGATATTATGTCCATGTTAACATAGGTAGATTGTTTTGTGGTGTCTGACTCAGATACTGAGTCTAATGCACATCTTCAAGCACCAGTAGTCATCAATTCTCCAAATGGGATCTCGCCCCAAGGCAACTCTACTCCACTCTCTCCAGTTGTCATCTCGGATTAACAAATTCTCATGGCTTTTGCACTTCTTTTTGCAAAATGGTTACTACCTATTTTTTATGTTCTAGTTCGTCGTCATGGGTTATTGGCATGCGATTCTTAAACACTAGTTTTTTTGTATGGTTTACCCATAGCACAGTGTATGCAATGTAACCATACATGTGTTGTAGGCACAATAATGCTCATTATGTCTTTAAAGAGGCTCTGTTTTTCTAGTATTGTCCTCTTTAATTTTTTGAACTATCCTCTCGGAAGTTAATTTTTGGTACCTAAGGTCTTTACCGATAGTAATGGTGAACTTTTTTTGTCTTCAATGTTGGAAATATGGGATTCAAGAGTGCCTTTTTGATGAAAAGGAGCTATCAATGTAATATCAGTTATCAGTAATGGAATTATATTTACGAAACTTACAAAAAAATAAGTATCATTTCTATCTCAATTATTTCTTAACTCATTATTGGTTTATGAATACATGACCATCTTAACCACTGAATCACAACACTAAAATAGATGGTTCAAAATTTGTAATCATTCATCCTTCACTATTGTTTTTATTTGGAAAGTGACATTTTATTTAATAACTAGTCATGGAGAATGATCGTGATTGGGGAATTTTAGTTGCTACTCACAATTTCAAATGCAACAACAAATATAATTTATATTTGATGTAATTCTTAGAAGTTTGAGGCTCATGTCTATGAATTTTTTAGATGTAAACATGAAGTGACAAAATTTTGGATGTTTTTATTATCAAGTTCATTTACACTTAAGATTGCTTTGTTTTGTGCACCAAGTCTATTAGGCAATAATGGTATTATTCATGTGCTAGATATCAAATATACAACCAAGTATATCATCCTTGTAAATCATTAAAATGTTGACAAAATTAAACAATGTGTCTAGGTAATTTTGGTTTGGTACATTAGTTTTTAGACTAGTCATTGTGTCTCTTTTATTATGCCAATAGGCATGTCTATTTTCGAATAAAGCTTATAGAAAATTAATTTAGTTATCAATAATTACTAGTGCAGTGATATAAAATAAATTAAATGGTTGGTAAAGGC
>APFE031226648.1:14626-47002 GCA_000404065.3 Pinus taeda
AAAATGTATATATATGAATTAAACAACATTCTTAATTATCCAAAATCAAATGTGTTTAATTTTCTAGAATATTCAAAGTAGTGTTCACAAATTAAAGGTTGAAATTTATCTTGAAAGTAGTTATGCTTTTTTGCCATTTTAATTGAATTGATTAATTAAAAACAAAACTATGATATGAAAAAGTAACACATGAAACTAGTTATGACTTTTTTGGCAAGTGGTATTGATAAACGTGGTACTTATCAATCATGTTTACAAATTAAAAAAATCCATGTTAATGTGAAGGTGAATCTCCATAGTTAAGAATGTTGTTATACACTTTTTTAAATGTATATATATTTAACCTATAGATTAATTATGTTTACAATAATAATAATTATTTAAAATAAAGTTATATTTTAGTTCATTTTTATGATTTTTCCAATTCTAGCAAGGTGAGATGTATCAAGAAATGAGTGTTTTGATATTTATCATGGATTGATGTCTATAAGCATTTACCAACCATTTAATTTATATAGATGCGCTAGTTGAAGTTACTTGCATCACCACTTGGAAATATAATAAACAAGACTCATGTATTAAGACAACTCTTGGCACTCATTATTCTTTGTCTATGTGATATCTTGCATGTTTCTTAATTCCTATTATGAATTTTGTAGCATTTTTTTTTGTTTTAACATTTTGACTTTTATTTCTTAGATTGTAGCATTTTTTTTATTACTTATTTGTTTTAACATTTTGACTTTTATTTCTTATTGATTTCTCAAATCAACATGAAAGGCTTTGGCTCCCAGGGTTGTTTTTTGGTGAGATAGCAATTTGTTTGTGCTTGATGTAATATTTTTTTGTAGTAATAGAAATCATTCGAAGAATCTTACAAAAGACATGAAAGGCTTCGAGTTTTTTATAGAAAAACCAACCAACAATCACAACTCCCACAATCCCTTGTCAATTGATGTGAAGCCTTCTTGCCCAAACAACCACTAAGATACAAGTTTCATGTTGTTGTTTGTTTAACAATTTTCTTGTGTGACATTCATGGTAGTTGAAGCACAACATTTAAAAAAGAATTCGGATCTTCCAGTACATGGTTGTATGTTTTAGATTTTCTTCAAACAAGAAACAAGATACATATAGCATATGTAAATTTCAAGAAATAAGGTGGGAATTTGTTGCTTTGCAATTTTTTTTCTTAGATTTTAAATATAATATAATAAATATTTTTTTATTATAAAAAAATGTATTGTGTTGAGAGGCGCTCTCTAACTTAGTATGGAAGAGATGTTGTCATGTAAAAAAATTGTGATACATTATTAGAACAAAATAAAAATAAATTTTTTGAGTCATTGTATTCACTCATGGTTTTTACCATAGTATTCTGAACCTATGGTTTTTCCCATGGTATTCTTCTCTACTGTAGGCTATTTAAAAGCGTGTATTTTCTGTTTCTTCAAATAGACGGATTTGGTTGGGGCTTTGATTGGTATCCAGCTGTTGTATCATGCACATTATAATAGCCATTTCATGTTGATGTTCCATGGTTAAACATTGAAGCCCAAGAACAATAAGAATCAAAACAATAAATGACATCAAGTATCTTCATATGCTCATTTGATTTAGGCTTAATTTTGTGAAGTTCAATAGTTTGGGCATTTTTTATGAAAACTTGATCGTGTTGAGAAGTGTAGCAAGAAAGTCTCATTTTGAGTTTGCCTTGGTCAAGTTGAGAAAATTCAAATTTCCACATCAATTGAAAACTTGGAGGTAGTTAACTTGTGTGACATGGCTGTTGTCATTTAGTTAGTTCAATAAATTTGAGTTAGGGGGCTTGGAGTTCAGTCAAGCATGTATGATTGCTAAATTTTAGTAATCCAATTCAGCTATATCCAGGTGTTTAATTAAACTAGTTCTAACAGTTAATGGAACTAGTGGAAGGTCAGTTGTGTAATGGGACAATAGTCTAACTCAGTGATCATCCAATTAACTGATCAATAAACTCAAAATAGCAAGTGCATGCAAAGAATTCGAGTTCCCCAATTGTGGTGGAGATTCCAAGGCAGTGTAACAAGCAGTTGTAAACTAGCTTGAGTGTACATGTGTTGCATGCAGTCAAATGATCAATCCTTGGCAATTGCACAGTCAATTAGAGGAAAAATCCTAAAAAATAGGGGTTAATTACTTGGGATTTGCGCAAGGAAATAAGGGCTCAATAAGAGGAAGAAATTGACTAAGTTTGGGTTAGAGCTTCTCATTAAGTAAAGAGATAGGTTATTCACTTGCAGGTTGTGCTTAGAGTGGGAAAGAAATTGTAATACATATCTATTCATCTGATTAATGCAAAGAGACTTGACGGGTTTTTCCCAATTGGGTTCCCCTAGAAAAAATATTGTGTATGTGTGGTTTTTCTTATTTCATGTTTGCAAATGTTATTCTAAATTGTGATATAAATTATGCATATCAATAGAGTATAATTGTGTATCTTGATTTTAGATTAAAATTCTTGAGCAATTGTAATTCTATCACCATATTTCTACACGGTATCAGAGCAGGATTCACATTAGAATAATAATTTCAAGGTTGTTCCTCAAGAGGTACAAATTTGCAGCTTTAGTGTAGCAGGATCTCTTCAGAATTGGGAAGACAACCTTCAACTGGTTGAGATTAGAGTATGCCTTGGAAGGCAACTAGAATTTCATTGCATGGAAGGATCACATGGAGGCGGTGCTTGATGACAACGAATTGTTGGAATATGTCAAGACGGACATTACAAAACCAAGATCAGTTGATGCCCATAACCTATCCCAATGGAAGAAAGATGTAGGTAAGGCAAGGAGAATAATCTTGGAGGGAGTTCAAGACCACATTGTCTCAAATCTCCATGGGAAAGAAACTCCTTTCACAATGTGGAAGGAGCTGACATAACTATTTGATAATAATAATGGCCATAGAAAACTAGCCCTCAAAGAAAAACTTTGAAATATCAATACATAGAAGAATTACACTATTTCGTAGTAGCTCACTCAATTTACACAAGTTCGGGATGAGCTTGGAGGGTTTGGTGTGAATGTCGCAGAAGATGACCTAATGAGCTTATGATCTGGATCATTTCACTTTAGGGATGCATACAAAATTACATTTAAAAGAGCATGTAACCAAAATATGCATACACATAAAAGAAGCAGAAATAAAAGGAAACCATGATAAACAAAGGCACACAAAAGTTGATAACGAATTTCACCTAGTGTGGGTTATGTCTTTGGGCCCTGCTCAATGTAGGGAGACCTCTTTCATTAATCTTTAGCGAAATAAAATTTCATACAATTACAAAAGGACACCTTATAGCTCCACTTTTGATGATGGCCTGCAAATGCATAACTCTACTGAAGAAACATACTACATGGTTGAATTCCTAGTGCAAAATCATGAAAAATGACTATAAAGTCGACCTTGTTCTGTGTTGGTGACCTTTGGAGCTGTAAGGAACCTTTTGGATTCCCTACAAGATTCTCTGCAATAATATTCCTTACAGATTTTATGGAATCATTCTCGAAAATTGTGCCCACTCAGGCATGGTTTTGGCATCAAAGTTTTGAGGCAACTGACTCCACTGGTCGGGTGTATGGTTTTGCGCTCTGTTCCTCCCTCATCACACAAATAATGGTGTTTAAATAAATTTTTTCAGGCGGAGTTTTCAAAATGCCTAGCGGGCACAACGATTATGGTGGGCGAATGGATTCGTTGGGTCAACATAGGTCGGAGGTTCAAAACCCACGACCTACTCATCCGTATATATTTTTATGTATATGACAAAGGTCCCACCACGGATTTGGCCTCCTGTCGTAAACCATTCACCGGATTTGGATTTTCGTTGTTGCCACTTGTCAACCATTTTTGGTTTTTGTCGCTCCATTCGTCATTTATTTTGTGGTACTACTGGTGGTTGGTTGTTGGTGTTGTTTTTTTTACACTGTCAATGGTCCGTTCGGCGACCCCATTAGTGTCATTTAACATATAGTATATGTATGTTGGTTGGGCTCGGTTCATTGGGTTTGATCGCTGGTCAACTGACCTGTTTTTTTTTTTTTTTTTTTTTTTTTTTTTTTTTTTTTTTTTTTTTTTTTTTTTTTTAATTTGAACTTAAATGCCATCGAAATTTAAGGGGCCATTGAACAAATTAATCAAACAACAATTTGGTCATCGTCGAGTGCCACAATAGTCAATAGTGCAAAATGTCGCCTCATTAAAAAATCGATGACTATTGACTGGGCACCATGTGCCGCATTTTGATTTACCTATACAGCTGACTAGGTCACTGACGTCATGCTGACATCACCTGCCACATGTCACCTCCTAATTGGCTCTCTACTGAGTGTACTATCATGTCACCTCCTAATTGGCTCTCTACTGAGTGTACTGCCATGCCACCTCCTAATTGGCTCTCTACTGAGTGTACTGCCATGTCACCTTGTTGATATCAGCGTTTGTATGGCTGATCTTAGTGCCACATGTCATCCTTGTGGGTAATACCTGCAAAAATTTTAGTTGTTTCTCAAAAAATTCAACAAGCCATAACTTTCACATAAGTGTCTAATTGAGGTGTCGTTCACATCATTGGATTCAGAACAAAGAGCTCTTTAATTTGATATAGGTTTCACTAAGTTTCGAGGACTTAAAAAATTTGGCCTTTTAAGATCCTCCTAGACCATTCCTCCCCACTAAAGAGTTTTTGGTCCACCAAAAGCATGAACACAATATGTAATTTGTTTACTACCTCATCTACACAACAAGTGTCATGTCAGGAGACACTTCCTTCTCCTTCACCTTTGTACTTTGGTACCATAAGTGATGAACCAACGCCTACATTCTATGCATTGTTGTACATTCTTCGCAAAATACATACAAGACTAATCATGACCCAAACAACCCCATACTTTCCAAGAGTTTATACAACACTCATTGTCCAAGTTTAAATTAGAATCATAACATAAACCATACCAAAGTTATCAACGAAAAAAAGCCAAAAACATAATTGTGTTGCATTCATAAGTGATGGAAAACACTTCATCACTTTTACAATTGTTTTGCAACATGTGATTTACAAAATGTGGCCATGTTCGACTACTTAAAAACGCTACCCATTTCTTACCCAACCAGGTGAATGGGTTCTCTTCCTGTAGCTAGATTTCTTCATCGATTGGTCCTTGTTCCTTCACATATTCTTTCTAGTCATGGAGTAACTGACATGTGGCTTCCTAATGTACATCCTTGTTTCAGTGATTACAACAGTCCTTCCTCCTCCAAACTTTCTGAACCTTCTTTGAATGTTGGTTCCTGGTGCATCCTTGATGAGGAGGACTTCCTGTGGAATCCTCAATATCAGTGGAATGTTGGGAGGTGCTCCCATCATATGTTTTTTATTGGTCACTAGTTGTCTTGGAGAATTCTCCAACCTCCTTTCTAACATAACCAGGTCCTACATAGCGAGGCAATTCCTCCACTTTGATGGGAATGAAAATGCCTTGGCCATTAATGTTGAGGCTCTTTCCTTGATTCCCCATTTTTTTCATCAATTTTGATCCAATTCATGTAGTATGTTTTCCAAAAACAACGAAATCATCGTCATAAAGAAATGATGAATTTGAAGAATCATGTTTTACCTCAAGCTTGTTATGCTGCAACTTTTCCAAGGCCTCCTCCTTGGCTTGTAACTGATGTTGTAACCTTTGTTTCTCCTCCTCTGCTTCTTGTAGGAGTCTCCTTGGTTTAGTATTATCCACTTGAATGCTTTGGTTGATATCCTCCGAGTTCTTGGAGCCATGCAATCTTTAGTGCCCTTCTCATCTTTGGCACAACATCTGCTGAGTATTTGTCTCATCGCTTAAATCAGAACCCAAGTCAATAGGTCCATCTTCTGCAATCCCAGGAGTTGCAATATTCATCTCATCCCATGAGTCTGATCCCAAGTCAATTGGTCCAACACCCGCAAATCCTGCAGTTGTGATCTTCTCTTCATCCTCTGATTTGGATTCTTGGTCTTGTTGCAGGGTAGCAACGATCTTCTACTTCTCTTTTATTCCATTCCTCTTTGGCCTCAATTCTAGACACAATTTCCAACAATGCTCCTCATCATGACCTTCTTTCTCACAATGACTACAAGAGGGATTTACTTCCTTTCTCTTAGATGTTGTTGTGCTCTTTGGGTGATGATCTTTCTCATGCTTCCCCCTACTTCCAAGATGTACAACCTTCACACTAGCTTCATCAATGGTTTTAGATTCAAACAATAACAATGAATGATGAAAATAACTATGCAAAGAGCCAACGTATTTCATCAATGTATTAGGAGAGTCTAAGGGAACATTCAATGCTAATGCTTTCTTTGTAAACACTTCTATAAAATTTTGAACATTTTTACCTTTATTTTGTTTCAAATGTTTCCATTCCATTATGGCCTTCTGTCTGTAACCCAATGGGTAAAATTGTCCTCTTAAAGCATAAACAAACTAGGACCAAGATTAAAGAAGTTTACGATTACTCTTACCACCTTTCTGCAGTTTGATTTCCCACCATACAAGATCAATGCCACTCAATCAAAGGGATGCTAAGTAGAGCTTGGCCTCATCCTATTTGATTCGTTGTATGTGGAAATATACTTCAACCTGTCTGATCTAGTTATCTAGCTTTTTTGCATTAAATTCTCCATTAAAATAGGCAAATCAAATTTGACATCCAACTTGAAAAAATGTTTTTTAAGAGATTTCCTACTTTGACAACAATGAGAAGATGAGGAAGAAGTGGAGCATTCACTAGCAGATGGAGATGGGGGTCCAAGAGGCTCTTCTCCTCCTCCTCCTTGATTTACCAAGGCATGATCATCTAGCTCTTTCTTCTCCCACTTCGCCATTATTTTCTCATACTCTACAAACATTTTGTCAACTTTGTCGACCATGTCGTAAAAGGATTTGTGAAAGTTTTGTTTTTCCTCTAATCGAGCTTCCTCAACTGTCATTTTACATCTTTGTGCTGCACCCCCCACTTCTTGATCAAAGGAATTGAGTTTTCCTTCACCTCTTTGAAGCTTTGCCCTGATTATCATACACTTGCAATTCACACCAACAGAAGACTCGCTTTGATACCAACTTGATCCCAATCTTTTCACTTTAAGGATGCATACAAAACTACATTTAAAAGAGCATGTAACCATAAGATGCATACACATAAAAGAAGTAGAAATAAAAGGCAACCATGAGAAACAAAGGCACGCACAAGTTGATAACTAATTTCACCCAGTGTAGGTTACGTCTTCGGGTTATGCTCTATCTCGAGAGGCCTCTTTCATTAATCTTCAGCAAAATCAAATTACATACAATTATGAAACTACACCTTATACCTCCACTTCCAGGGATGGCCTGAAAATGCATAGCTTTGTTGAAGAAACAAATAACACGGTTGAATTCCTAACAAAAAATTGTGAAAAATGACTATAAGTCGACATTGTTTTGTGTTGGTGACCTCTAGAGCTCTAGGAAATCTTTTATATTCCCTGCAGGAATATTCCTTCTAGATTATTTTGAATCATTCTCAAAAAATGTGCCCGCTCAGGCACGGTTTTGACATCAAAGTTCCACGATAATTGGTTCTATTGGTTGGGTGTATGGTTCTGCACTCCGTTCATCCCCCGTCGCACAAAAAAATGGTGTTTAAATAAATTTGTTCAGGTGGAGTTTTCAAAATTCTTGGTGGGCACATCAATTATGGTGGGAAATGAAGACGTTGGGTCGGCAGAGATCGGGGGTTCAAACCACACGACCTGCCTGCCTATATATTATTTTATGTATATGATAAAGATCTCTCCGAGGAGTTGGTCTCCCATCATAAATCGTTCACCAGATTTGGATTTCCGTTGCCGCCACTTGCCAATTGTTTGTGGTTTTCGCCGCTCCATTCGCCGTTTATTTTGTGGTACCACCAGCGGTTGGTTGTTGGTGCCATTTTTTTGATATTGCTAGCGGTCCAGTCGGTGACCTCGTTGGGCAGGTTCAACTCTTGCCCACATCGTTTAACATATAATATATGTATGTTGGTTGGGCTTGGTTGGCTGGGTTTGATCACCAACCAACCAATGTAATTTTTATTATTTTGTTAATATTTGAATTGAAATGCCACCAATTTTTGTCGTTGAAATTTAAGGGGTCATTGGACAAATTAATCAAGAAAAAATTTGGTCACCTTCAAGTGCCACAACGGTGCAAAACGTATCCTCATTAAAAAATACTGATGATTGTTCACTGGGCGCCACATGCAACATTATGATTCGCCCGTACAACTTATTAGGTCACTCACATCATGTTGATGTCACCCGCCACATGTTGTCTCTTTATTGGCTCTCTAGAGACCGTACTGCCACATTATCTTGGTGACATCAACAACCACACTGATGATTTCAACATCCATACTACTGACATCAATGCCACGTGTCATCCATGTGGGTCCTACTTACAAAAATTTAGTTTTTTCTCAAAAAATTCAACAAGCCATAACTTTCATATACATTATTGGATTGAGTTGTGGCTTGTTCCATTCGACTCAGGATGATAAGCTCTTCGATTTGAGATAGGTTTCACTGATATTTGAAGAATTTGAAAATCTGGCCTTTTAGGATCCTCTTACATCAACCTAGCTCTTTTAGGCCTTCCCAAAAACTTGCATAGCTACCAGGGCTCGGTGAATGGGAGGGAGGAATTACCCAATTAGGAATGTTTGTGGTCCGATTTGATACAAAAAGACATTATGCAGAATACTGGAGATGGAATTTCATCCAAGAGAGAGGATAAGGAAAATTTTGCATTTGTTGGAAAGGGGAAGAAGGGCAAATGGAAGAAATCTCAAACCAAACTAGAATCCAGCCAAGGGGGTAAGAAGAAAGTCTGTCCAAAATAAAATGCTTCAATTGTCATGAATTCAGGCACTATGCTACAAAGTGTCCACACAAAAATTCTAGCAAGAAGAGCTCAAGAGGAGTAGCAGGTAAAGCTTTGGCTTCATAGTTTGAGTTGGACTTCACCCTTATCGCATGCATGGTCAACACTATGATGGGGAGTGTGTGGTACCTGGACTCTGGAGCCTCATTCCACATGACAGGATGTAGAGAGTTTTTCAGTGACCAGGAGGAGAAAGATCTCTAGAAGCATATTGAGCTTGGGGACGACAGAAGGTATAGTAATACTAGGATTGATACAATGACCTTTAAGAGGGAGCCGGGATCTCCTCTTTGCCTCAAAGAAGTCATGCTTGTTCCTCGCCTAAAGAAGAATCTCATCTTTATAGAATTTTTGGAAGACCATGGTTATGATGTGATCTTCCACAAAGAGAAAGCATTCCTAAGAGACATAACGATTAGACATGTGAAGCTAAATGGGGTTCGTGTGAAGAACCTGTATAAACTTGATGTGGAATATTGTGATGCATTAAGCAGTAAGGCAAAGATAGTGCAAAGTCGCGATGTCAGTGAACTTTGGCATAGGAGATTGAGCCATTTGCATCATGGCACCTTGAATATTATGCAACAAATAACCACTCGCCTACCTAAAGGAGCAGTTGAGCAACATGATGTCTACAAAGGTTTATTCCTTCGAGAAGTATGTAAAATCCACATTCCATGATCGAGACAGCAAAGCACATGTAGTCTTGGAAAGAGTCAACTCGAATGTTTATGGACCCTTCTTGACAACCTCCAGTGCCAGGTATAAGTATTTTGTTATTTTTATTAATGATTTCTTAAGAAAGTGTTGGATCTTCTTCATGCAAAAGAAGGATGAGACATTCTCAAAGTTTGTAGAATTCAAGGCACTATTTGAGAAAGAGATAATGGAGGTGAGTATGTTTCAAATGAGTTCAAGGAGTTATGTGTGAAAGAAAGCATTCGATGAGAGTTGAAAACACCCCACAACCCACAACCCACAACAGAATGGGGTAGCTGAGAGGAAGAACCAGAGCATTGTTGGAGTTGCTAGAGCTATGCTACATGATCAAGGCCTACCACTGCATTTCTGGACAGAGGCATGTAACACAACAGTCTACTTGTAGAATTGGATTCTTGGTATGATTACAACAGAGGAGGCTTTCCTGGGGAGAAAGTTGGATGTGTCTCACTTCAGGATTTTTGGAGCCTCTATCCACTTCCATGTCTCCGAAAATTCGAGGAAGAAGCTTGAGCCAACAATAGAGTTGGGAGTTTTTGTGGGTTACACTGAAACTCCACACAATCATTGTGTGTACTTACCTTCCCTCAAAATGACAGTTGTGCGAAGGGATGTAAAGTTTGATGAGGAGAAAGCGATGCAGTTCTCTCTTGAGAGGGAGCTTCAGATCCCACCAAAAGAGGAGATTTTAGCTCAAAAGTAGGAGCCCCATGAAGTTGTGGAGCAACCACAAATGGAGGATTAGAGAGGGGGGAGAGTGGATACATCCACTCAAGAAGAACCATCTAGAGAAGGAAGAAAAAGAACCAGGGAAGATGATAGATTAGTGCAGGATGCGAGGGAGAATGTGGGAGCTCCTTCAAATTTGCGAAGGAAAAGGGGGTCACCTGAGAGGTACATTGGCTACATGGCTCTAATGACTAAGATTGTAGAGACTGACCCATCCTATTTTGAGGAAGCAATAGAAAAACCAGTTCAGGTCGATGTAAGAGTGGAAGAATATGAGTCCATCTTGAACAACAGTGTTTGGGAAGTGGTCCCAAGACCGACAAATAAATCAGTTGTGGGTTCGAGATGGATCTTCAAGGTTAAGCATACAACAAATGGAAGCATAGAGAAGTATAAGGCCATATTTTTGGCCAAAGGATTCTCTCAAGTTGAGAGAATTGAATATGAGGAAACCTTTTCTCTTGTAGCAAGGTATTCATCCATTAGATCAATTCTTACGCTAGATGGACAAATGGGGTGGAAGATCCACCAAATGGATGTAAAAACAACATTTCTCAATGGTGTTATTGAGAAAGAAGTATAAATCAAGCAACCAAAAGGTTTTGAGACATTTTTATCGAGATTCTCATGTGTGCAGACTCAAGCGAGCATTGTACAGTCTTAAACACCAAGTTTGGTACACCAGGATCGACAGTTATCTCGCTGGATTAGGCTTCACCAAAAGTAAAGTAGATGTGAACCTTTATCATATTTTGGTAGAAGGTAAATTTCTTATCATTATTTTATATGTTGATGATTTAATATTAATAGGTGATGAGCAGCTAATTAGCTCTTGCAAGGAGGACCTTACAAGGGAATTTGAGATGAAGTACATGGGTCTCATGCACTACTTCCTTAGGTTGGAAGTATGGCAAGGCAATCGAGAATTGTTTGTGTATCAAGGCAAGTATGCCAATGAGATACTGCAGATATTTCACATGGAGAGTTGTAAGCCCATGGAGACACCTCTAGTGACCAACTGGAGGAAGGAGAATGCCATTCAGGTGAAGAGGTTGATCCAACCATTTACTAGCAGCTAGTGGTTTCACTGATGTATCTTGTGAACGCACAACTAGATATGTGCTATGCAGTCAACTAGCTAAGCCAAGCTATGTTTAGGCTAACCAAATTGTATTGGAAGGAAGCGAAGCATGTTTTACGGTACCTAAGAGGCACTACCCAGTATGGATTATGGTACAGATGGATAGAGGGAGTGAAGTTGTGTGGCTTCAAAGATGAATATTGGGAAGGGAGTCCATATGACTAAAAGAGTACATCAGGTGGAATTTTCAGTGTTGGGTCCGCAGCGGTTTCCTAGTATAGTAGGAAGCAAAGATATGTGGTGCTCAACTTGGCAGAAGCATAATACATGGATGCAAGTCAAGCAACATGTGAGGCGATTTGGATGAGAGAGATGCTTATGGGATTGTTTGTTTAGAATATGGATCCAACTGTGATCTATTGTGATAATTATAGTTGCATTAAGCTCTCTCAGAATCTGGCATTTCACGATCGATCCAAGCATATAGATATCTGATATCACCATTTACAGGACTGTGTGCATAGGTGGATAATGTTGCTACAATACATTTTGACATAGGAACAAGATGCTAACATCTTATCAAAGGATTTGTAAATAGGGAAGTTCAAATTCCACAGTTGCAGGATAGGGGTGGTTGAAAATCCCTTTCTTGCCAAGAGGGAGTGTTGAGAAGTGTAGCAAGAAAGTCTCAATTTAACTTTCCCTTGGTCAAATTGAGAAAATTGGAATTTCCACATTAGCAAACAACTTAGAGGAATTTAAATTGTGTGACGTGGCTCTTGTCACTCAGTTAGCTCAGTAAATTCAAGTTGGAGGGCTTGGAGTTTAGTTAAGCATGTGTGATTGCTAATTTTAGTAATCCAGTTCAGTTATATCGAGTTGTGTTCAATTAAACTAGTTTTAAAAGTTAATGGAACTAGTGGAAGGTCAATTGTGCAGTGGGACAAAAGTCAAACTCAATGATCATCCAACTAACTGATCAATCAACTCAAAATAGCTAGTGCAAGCAGAGAATTTGAGCTTCCCAACTGTGATGGAGATTTCAAGCAGTGTAACAAGTAGTTGTAAACTAGTTTGAGTGTACAGTTGTTGCATGGAGTTAGATGATCAATCCTTGGGAATTGCATAATCAATTAGAGGAAAATCTTGAAAAATAGGGGGCTAATTCCTTAGGATTTACGCAAGGAAATAGGGGCTCAAGCAAAGGTAGAAATTGACTACATCTGGATCAAATCTTCTCATTGAGCAAAGAGATAGGTTATTCACTTGCAGGTTATGGTTAGAGCAGGCAAACAATTGTAATACATCTCTATTCATCTCATTAATGCAAAGAGGCTTGAGGGGTTTTTCCTAGTTGTGTTCCCTTAGAAAAAATATTATGCATGTGCGGTTTCTTATTGCATGTTTGCGAATGTTGTTCTAAATTGTGAATTAAATTCCATAGATTAGTATAGTAGAATTGTGTTTCTTGATTTTAGATTAAAATTCATGAGTTATTGCAATTCTATCGCCATATTTCTACATATCGAATTTACCATTTAAATCACTTGGTTGTAGAGGTTTTGTTTAATAGGACATAATAAGCATAAAATACATTTCAGACTTTTGAATATGTATCTATGGGAGCCTTTGGAATTCAATATTAGTGAAGACACCATTGTTTAAAAGTAGTAGGAGGTCAATAATTTATTGTAGAAGATCACATGCAACACTTTTAAGATTTTCTCGTCCTTTGTATTCCCCTTACTATTTACATTTGGTTGACATTTCGCCAATGTTGTTGATTCATTAAGGTTGATCTTAACTTCTTCTCTCTCCTTTTTTGGCATTTTTTAAATTATAAGTTTAATATTCATTTAGGTTGAGAAAATTAAAAGCTCGACGAAATTTATTTTAGTGATGAAATGAAAGGGTTAAGGAGGTTGTTTTAACTATGAAAGGGGATATTAATTTTGCTATAATATTTTGTTTGTTTGTTTGTCAAGTTCTATGTGATCCTCTAAGCTTGACCCGTGGCTTGAGGAGTTGTGACCTAGGTGCATCTAATCCATCAAAATCGCTTGGGGATCACACCCGACTTGGGCCACACTAGCTCTAAGTGACTGGATTTTTTTAGCATGCCTTTTGCTCCTAGCACAGGGCACAACCACCCCCCGTGAGGTTTGATCCTGGGTTGCCTTAGTAACGAGTACCATCCTCAACCAGTTGTGCTAGTGGGACTTGACTTTGCTATAATTATTATAAATTAAAAAATATATTTCAAATTTATAGAAAGATTTCAAATTATTTTTAATTTCTTAAAAGCCCATATTCTTTGGAAATAAGTAAATAATTTAGATTTTAAGAGTGAAAATCTATTTTTATTAATTACTAATAAATTATTTTAGTTCGTGTGGTTTTCTTAGAATAATAACGATGAGTTAGTTTGCATCATCAATAGTAATAACAAATTATTACTATTTTTACCCATTAACAAATGAGTTATGATAGGTTTTACCATATTCCTAAAAAAAGGAGAAAATAAAGTTGTACTAAATTACTTTTAAAATATAAATAAAAATGTCCACAGGTCTTGGATAGATGGTGATCGGTGCTCTGTTAATGCATTCCTTGATGTGAATTCATTGGTTCAGTTCCCCACATCTATCGAGGTCATATATTGGACATGATGAAGATGTAGTCCCACCAATGAGTTAGTTTACGTTACCAAGAGCAATAACAAATAACAATTATTTTTACTCATTTTATGATAAATTTTACCACCTTTTTGAAAAAAATGAGAAATTTATAATTATAATAAATACTTTAAAAATAGAAGTAAAAATAGTTGTTTCTTATTATTAATTAAAAATCAATATTTTCCAGCTTAGATCCATCTTAACTTCGCATCTATTCTCATCTACCAAGGGCCGAGAGGGATCAAATCTCTTGAGGTGCAAGTATCTTTTAGAGTGAAAATAGATTTGATCCATATCGACTGTTGGTAGATCAGGACTTAAGTTGGATTTAAAATATTTAAGTAGTGGCTCTCTTTCAATATTCCCACTACGTGTATAACATAAACTCTAGTTTGGGTTTAACTTTTAAATCCATTGGTTTGTTTTTTGCATTATCCATTTTCAAAAATATGAGTAATATTTTGATAGTTAAACATAAATAGATTAACAACCAGTATAGATCCATTTTAACCACCTAACAAAGATGTATCAAATCCCTTAACCTGTAAACTTCTTTTAGAGTAAAAAATTTGACTAAAAATTTGCACACAACAATTTAATCCCTCTGAAACCTAATAGATTTGTAATATATATACCACTTGTAATTTTTTTCATTGTTTAAATTACATTATTGAATGTATAAAATGGGTTCAATGTATTCAAATTTTACTTGGAAACTTGGATTGTGTACACTACACAACTAAAATTTGCAATTCAAACACACTTTTGCTTGATTTCAAACAAAATTGACCAAAAAAGTATTCTTAAAGAAAGACCTCAATATATTGCAATTGAAAAAAATAAATGTTTATGGCTAAAACTACTTAAAATGTTTTAGCCATAAACATTTATTTTTTTCAATTGCAATATATTGAGGTCTTTCTTTAAGAATACTTTTTTGGTCAATTTTGTTTGAAATCAAGCAAAAGTGTGTTTGAATTGCAAATTTTAGTTGTGTAGTGTACACAATCCAAGTTTCCAAGTAAAATTTGAATACATTGAACCCATTTTATACATTCAATAATGTAATTTAAACAATGAAAAAAATTACAAGTGGTATATATATTACAAATCTATTAGGTTTCAGAGGGATTATATATATATATATTATAATATATATATATATGGACTCTATAGTCCACATTACATTGATTTTTGGTATTAATATACTTCAATATTAATTTAACCCCCATTATAAATATTTTATATTTATGATTACATTGAATTTTTAATTATTAATAATAATTTTTAAATGCTACAAATTAATTTGATATTAAAAATTAATGAATTATATATCTCCTTTTGTTTTACTTTTAATTACTACTTCTCTTTGAACATTGATATTCTATTATGATTAATACTAAAACATTTTTTCTTTTAGTTTTTTTCTCCATATGCATATGCATGAAGTTGGAGTTGAAATAAATTAGTCAACATGCATATTTAAAAGTGTTATTTGAGTCATTAGTGAAACATTTTTAAAAAGTTTATTTAAGTCATGCATTAAAATATTTTTGGAGAGTATGAGAATTATACAACTTTATCTTACTCAAAAGTAAAAATATTTTTTTAGGTTACTTTACTTCTCTATAAAGTTGGCATAAGATTGATATTTCACATGAACATTGAAATATTTTATTTATGGTTGAGAGTAAGAGTATGACATGTATATTCATTTTTGTATATTATTATATATATATATTTTATTATTTATTTTATTTTTGAAAAGGACATATGTCAACTTGTGGTTGAGCGGGACATAATTACACATCTCCTCATATTGAGTTTTAGAATGAACCTCTCAACTCAATAAGGTTCAATTGGGTTTGTAAATATATACTAGAAAATATGTTAAGATTGATATTAGCCAAATAAATTTTTATAGCAAGATAATTTTGAATGGATTTAGGTTTTAAATTAACAGAATACCATTTTTTGGTGTTGGTTTTATTAAATTGCTAGCCTAGACGAATTAATGGACAAAATGTAGCAACTCTCTTTAAATTACTAATATAAAGATGTATAAATTGAAAGTTAACAATACTTGGTTTCCCTTCCTCACTCCTTCCTCTACTATATTCTCTTTCCTTTTTTGGATTTGAACATGTAATCTTTAATTGAAAATTAACAATACTTGGTTTCCCTTCCTCTGTTATTCTCTATCCCTCTCGGGATTTGAAAATGTAACCTCTTTAGCGGAAGGACATACTTTTAATAATTAAGTCCACTCTAGTTGCATAAATTATATTTTTTTTCAATGAAACAATAATTTGTATTATAAAATTTGCAATTGGCTCGCAATAAGTACATCAAATACAATTATGCTAATTGTTCACTAACATGTGTAAGACTTAGACAATAACTTCCACCCAACTAGAGATTTCTTCCTACGAACTATAACTGATCACTAAACTAAAGTTTTGGAAACTGAACATTTTCCAATATACTCCCAAAAATTTCAAAACCTTATGCTCCATACAATTAAAATTTTATAAGAAATGATCAAATGATCATGGACCTTGCTCCATGTATGCTTCCCAACTTGATTGACAACAAGCAAGTTGATTATTGCAAGGGACTTTGGCATGTGTCACAAATCAATTACTATCCAATATGCATGAGTGAAGGTTATGAAATGGGAAAAAGTACCATGTCCATTAATAACTATTTCTCCAAGTTTTAACAAGGTTCTTTTATTGGCCATGGCATTTGCATCTTGATTATTAGACCAAAGAATATGAAAGAATTTTGAATAGTAGAAATAAGCTTGTAGACTTCTAATTCTCTTAATCACATGGAGTAGTTTATTGCCCCGTGGAATATAATTAACAACAATATATTGAATGATTAATTGAGAGTCTCCCAACACCAATAAGGACATTGTGTGCGCGCACTTTGCTAATGGAAGTCCCTATATGAGAGCATATACTTCTGCTAGATTATTAGGCAATGAGCCCAGACACTAAGCATAGTCAAATTTTTTGTTCCCTTCATGGTAAAAGATCACCTCACTTGCTTCTACCAGCCTAATAATTTATCTTAATCTTAAAAAAAAAAATTATAAAAATACAAAGTCAACTTTTCTAAAACAAGTTTATCATTTTATAACAAAAAATTCTACTTTCTCTCTCTCTCACACACATATTTTAAAATTTTAAAAATATAAATGTTTTTTTTTTATTTATTTATTTTTTAATAATTATGTGACAATATTAATTTTTAAATTAAAAAAATATAGCCCATGGGACTTTGGATTGATAGTGAATGGGTTAATTGTTAAGGCACTCCATGTGAAAAGGTCACCAGTTCAAATACTTGTGGGTGTTTACCCAAAATAATAATAATACTTTTTTGGGGTGGCAGGAGGGGGAGGGATTCTTATTAATCCCGAAGGAGAAATGGAAATAAAGTTTGCATGGGGACTCGGTCAAAGATCAAACAATCTAGTTGAGATGTATGACCTCTTTCTTAACCTCTAGTTAGCTGAAGAGCAAGACATCCTTTCCATTGCCATTCAGGGGGACTCACTAATCATAATTCAAATCCTCCAAATGGGCTCCATCCCTAATAATAATAAGCTCGCTCTTCTCCTTCAAAGAGTATATTGCATCCTCGATATATTCCCACACAAATCCTATTATCACATTCTCTGTAATCAAAACAAAGAAGCAGATTTACAAGCCAACATTGCATGTCAACTGTAAGAAGGGAAATACGAGGTCAATGGCTCTCTCAAATGGAAGGTTATTCCATGAACACTTTAAATTAGGTGCTTAGTTCCCCCAATGACTATAGAAAAATGGAATGGGAAAAGACAAGTAACAATCTATATGATAAGGCTCTCCTCATATTTTCAGGAATAAAGCAATGTTCCAATTATAACGTTCAAGGCGAATGTGTACCTGGCATAAGGAAAGGTCTAAATACTATGATTCAAGGTGAATGCACTCCTCACATGTCGTTGAAGTTGACTCGTTGGCATAAGTAATTGATGCACTCAAGGTGGCGTCATTCACAAGTCTTATCGAGGGAGGTGGCAGGTTCCATGAACAAATGCTTGAGGTGTGTTAACTTAAAGCTCGTGTTGTAGATCACATCCAAACCACCATCTTATCTTCTCTCATGCTTCGTACCAGTCTAGATGGGCATCATATGGCACAAACTCATGGAATTGATGTCAAAGGCAGCTTCAGAAGCATGGGAACATATGGAATCACGGTTGCCATTCACATGTGTTGAGATTAGGATGAATTTGTAGATTTGTAATTCCAATTATTTATATGGTTTCCCTTGCAGGAATTGCAATATTGATCATATTTCTTAGCATGGGTTACCACTTCATCCATCTTCCAGGTGGTTTCCTACTGGGTTTCCCCTCTTGTAGAACTAGAACAAAACTTTGCTGCATTTAGTTATCTCAAGGCTCTCTCACAATTGCAAAAAATATAAGCTCACGTGGAATGTGAAGGCATAGGACTCTTCAATTTATCTTAGTCCTGTAAACTAGAAAGCGACAGTCACATCCACAACAATTTCCAAATTTGTCTCACAGAGTTTCAATGGGCACAAGGAAATTGCCCCAAAGGAAAGATCAGGGATGAGGCAAATGTGAAAATTTTTAATATATTATAGCAACTGGAAATTATTCTTCTAACTAATTAAAATCAAGTGCAATTTATTTGGTACAAAAAATAACAAATAAAATCACAACTGCTATTTTCACCATAAAAATGCTGCAGAAAATAAAATGTTGGAAACTAAGAAAATGCTAGCAGACACAATAAAATTGACATGGTTATTTTTGGACAATTGACCTCAGAAAAACCCAACGTGGGAAAATCGATGCAATAGATGAGGGTTTTATTATTATACAATAGTGAAATAATCTAAGTACAGTCTATGGATGCCCAACTAGCTATTCAATTAACAAATATCTCGCAAAAATATTAGGGAGAAAATGATCTCTCTCCACAAGAAATCTCGACATTGGCTCCTTAAAAAAAATTGGTTGTCTAAACCCTTGCGCAGGCCTTCTACACAGACCCTCACATGTGTGGCTCAATTCAGCCTCTAATCAAGTTGTCATGCATGTCTCTATCGCTGGAAGTGACTTTGACACTCTGGAAAACTTTCTCGACCTCTGGAAGCTGAATTATCCTCCCTCTTAGCTAAATCAAACTGCCTACTAAAGCTATTGTGCAGCCCCTGTGCAAATTCACTATGGAATACTTCTGTCACCTGTTGCCTCTTCGGAATTGGAATCTCCTTCGGGCTCACTGTCTCTACCCCTCACTAACTCTTCTTCCCCTCTGGCTCGAACTCCTCTTCCTTGCTCAGTTGTTGCTATTGGATAACTCGATCTTCCAATGAAATCAATCTCTTAAGTGTGTCATCCTCAATCCCATCGACCTGCTCTTATAATTTCTCATTGGTGAACGAATAACCATGATGAAATCCTCATCAATGGCTAAGATAATATTTGAGTTAGTCCATGTGAGTTTCTAGATAAATCTGAGCTTTTTCAATTAATTCTTGCTAATTAATCACTTTTCCTGAGTTAGACTTGGGAAATATTTAATTATTGATCAATTAACTTAATTGAGCTATCTCTAGATGTTTTCTATTGAAATTTTTTCGAGGTTTTAGAGATCTTGTGTTTCTTAGCCTCTCTAACCAAATTCAAGACTAGAACACTTGCCTGATGCTACAAAACTAACACTTCCTCTTAGTGAGGAAGGTGTTCTACTGTCTCATAACATCCTCCCATACACATTGTTGATGTTTGACAACTGTGACTACCTGTCACTGCCCACCAACCATTGCCAAACTATGATTCATATGCTACTCAAAGATGAACCATACCTGCACCTACGCTATTGCTGATACTACACTACACAACCTATATTGTTGCTAACTCTGCACTGCACTGCAACTGATCTCATGTTGCTACTGCTGCTGCAATTACTGCAATTGAGAACTAAAATAATCTGGATTAATTGTGACCATGTGTTGCAACTGACTCCTGAGTCACTAACTGTTACTAGGCTCTACACTATCTATTGAGTTTGTCTTCACTGCAACTGATATGTTCTCCTCAACATCTGATTACAACTAGTACTGCCAATGTCTTCTCAAGAATTCATCGCACCAACTAACACTGATGCAACTACTACTAAATACTGTGGGCCCTTGTAGCAAAGGTAACGATCCATGAGGAAACGCTTGTTCAATGTTATCCTCCTTAGACCCTGCCCATAATCTTGACAACTTTGGTGACTAAATTTCAATGTTAGCCCACTTCTCTCCTGGAGGTATAATTACATATAGTGTGAATTCATCCTCCAACCTAGATGACAAATTGTCAATCTCCACCAAAGATGTTGCCTGCTCCTGCTTCTCCTTCTTGTCATTTTTTCTCTTCAGACACTGGGTATTGTAGTGATTGAACTCACCACATCTGAAGCATTTGATCTTTGACAAATCCATTTTTTTTTTCTTTTCTCCTCCCTATGAGCCTTGTCCCTAACTAGGACCTTTCTTTACCTTCCCTTTTGATGCAAGGGATATTTCCTCCTCCTCCTTCACACTCTTCGATCCTTTGTTATTACCAATGAGACTACTATTGACTAGAGTGAGTCTCATCTCCTCCTACTTAAAATATGCCCAAAATCGATCCCATCCAAGTAGTGTATCTAGTCCAATGATAACTTGGATGAATGTAGCCCATTCCTTGGTGAAACCGTTGAGAGCTACCTGCACCATCTCATTGTCTTGAGGTGTCTCACCAACTGCGGCAAACTCATTTCAGACATCTTGAATCTTGGTGAGGTAAGGAGCAACTACTTCTCCTTTTTGCATCTCAGTGGTTATCAACTTCTCCTTCAAGAACATATTCTGATTCTTAGAAAGATTCTAGTAGAGTGATGTGAGATCATCCCACATTTCCTTGGTTGTATTCTTGGCTGCTATGTGTGAGACTACATGATCTTGAACTCCATTGAGGATCAATCTCTTCACCTTGTTCACCTCCTTATTGTAGTTCACTAGCTTATTTGGATATGTAGGTATGGAGATAGCTCTCTCTGCATACATCTTTAGACCAAATTCATATAGCAAAAAAGCCATTTTGGATTTCCAGGTACAATAGTTGGATGCACCATCGAGCTTGTCCTAATCTCGAAGTCTTGCTAAGGCCATTTTTTGTAAACCTCATGACTAGGAAATAAATAGGAATATCCTCCTCTCTTACTAGGTTGTTGCTCTGCTACTCACACTCCCTTTTGGAATGTGCAGTTCTACTAGCTAGCTACTTCCAACCGCAATTGGAAATCACATATTTCCTCCAGAAAACTGAATCAAGAAACCATATGAGAAAAACCCCTTTGTGTGTAATTTTATCTTCCACTCGGCACTGATATACTAATGAAAAACTACTATAAATAAACTGTGCTCAGATCTTCTTAACAAGCCCTCTATTATGCTAATTGGAACTACTTCCTGGTTACACCACTTCTTGTTAGAACTATTACTGGCTTGTTCGAACTTTTCCTGCACTTGCAAATAGAAATCGAACCCTTTCCTAGCAATTTGAACTGCCTGGTTGGCCCTGTGCACAGACCCATAAATTCTACTCAGATACTCCATTTGAAGTTGCCAAATTTTTTCTCAACATTGAGCCACTTATCTTTCTTTAAACACGCTCTAATACCATCTGATTTTTTTTAATCTATTGCAACAATTGGAAATTATTTTCCTAGCTGATTAAAATTAAGAGCAATTTATTTGCTACGAAAAATAATGAATAAAATCACAACTGCAATTTTCACCATAAAAACCCTATGAAAAATCAAATGTTGGAAATTGAGAAAATGCTAACGCACACACAATAAAATTGAAACAACTATTTTTAGATAATTGTCCTTCGAAAAACCCAATGTGGGAAAACCAGTGCAACAAATGAGGGTTTTATTATTATGCAATAGTGAAAGAATCCAAGTACAATTTATGGATTCTCAACTGGCTACCTAATGAGCAAATATTTGGCAAAAAAATTAGAGAGAAAATTATCTCTCTCCACAAGAAATCTTGGCACTGGATCCTTTATAAAAATTGGTCGTCCAAACTCTTGCGTAGAAATTTTGCATTGCCTTTGTGTAGACACTCACACGTGTGGCTTGATTCAACCTCTGATCAAGTCCTGTCTTTGTTGTTGGAAGTGACTCTACAACCCTCCGGAAAAAATTATCGGCCTATGGAAGTTGAATCAACCCCCCTCTCAGCTAAATCAAATTGCTTATTGAAGCTACTGGCTTCACTATGGAATACTTTTGTCACTTGTTATTGCCTCTCTGGAACAAGAATCTCCTTCGGAATCATTGTCTCTACCCCTCACTGACTTTTCTTCCCCTCTAGCTCGAACTCCTCTTCCCTGCTCAGCTGATGTTGCTGGATAGCTCGATCTGTGAAGGAAATTGATCCCTTAAGTATATCTTCCTCAACCCCATCGACCTGCTCTTATAATCTCCCGTTAGTGAATCAATGACCATGATTAAATTCTCATCAATGACTAAAACCATCTCTGAGTCGATCCATGTGAGTTTCTAGAGAAATCTCACATTTCTTAATTAATTCTTGTTAATACTCACTTTTCCTCAGTTAGACTTAGGAAATATTTAGATATTTATCAATTAACTTAATTGAGCAATCTTTAGGTGTTTTCTTTTGATTTTTTTTTGGGTTTTGGAGCTCTTGTGTTTCGTAGCCTCTCTGACCAATGTTGAGACTCTAACACTTGTCCAATGCTACAAAACTAACAACAAAGTTGTCTAGTCCATTCAACATTCCCTGCACTCGGTCTTACTTCCCTATGGCACGCTAGTTTTCCTTCTAGCTTTTCTGTCAATCTCTGTGAAGCTCAAAAAATAGGTACTTAGATAGTTGTCATATCTAGTCTTTGAACATTCTAGCAAAAAGTCAACACCAAGCTTGCAAGTCAACTATGGCTCATCATTGTCACATGTGCCTACACCCTCCATCAGATTGGTTTGAGGAAGTCAATGACCTTCACCAACAAATTATTTCCTTAAAAGAGCAATTACAAAGACAATAAGACAAAATTTGGCAAAATTGGAGGACAAGATGGATTGGGTGCACCACCAAATTGCAGATCTTCAGACACAAAGAAATAATGAGGACAATAGAAGTACAATGAGTAGTGCCCCTAGTAGTCCCACGAACAAAATGTCCATAGACCCTCTATAGCAAGATATGGTTGTTTCTTGTAAATGCATTTTGTTGAGCGACCAATATTGTCAAAACTATAATAGGAGATGTCTTAGTTTTGGTTCTCATAAGCATGTAGTAAAAATTTGATAGAAAGTTTTGAGATACTTCCTCCTATTTTTCTTGAGGCTTTTGAATCTTTGAATAAATTGTAAATTTCTTGTGTACCTTGTTGTGACTAGGCATCGAATTAATAGAAACTCCTTATTTCTGTCATTTTTTTAATACAAATAATTTTTAAATAATTACACCCATAGGTGTGTCTATTTTGGAATAAGGCTTCCAAAGTTTTAATTTAGTTATCAATAATAATTAAGTGGATGGTAGGGATTTAAACTTCACAGAATATTTTAAAATATTCTTAGTAGTAGTTATAAATCAAACGTTGAGAGTTATCTCAAAATTAATTATGTCATTTTCACCCTTTTAATTATATATTATATATATATATATTATAATATATATATTATATATATTATATATGGATGGTAGGGATTTTAACCTTCATAGAATATTTTTAAACTATTCTTAATTAGTAGTCACAAATCAAATGTTGAGATTTATCTCAAAATTAATTATGTCATTTTCACCCCTTTAATTAAATTGATTAATTAAAAAAAAATATTAGTGATGGTATTGACGTAAGTACTCTAACAAAGCCTATATATAGGTTAAAAATCTCCATAGTAAAGTGGGTGAATCTCCATGAACAATAACCTTGTTACATGTTTTTGTAATGTGTATACTCATATATACTATTACTAATATATATATATATATATATTAGTAGTAGTATATATGAGTACTAGTAATATATATATACTCATATATATATATAGAGATTAGTAGTAGTATATATGAGTACTAGTATATATATATACTCATATATATATATAGAGATTAGTAGTACTACTAATATATATATATATATATATATATATATATTATATTATATATATATTAGTACTACTACTACTAATATTATATATATATATATGAATCCAAGTTTTCCATTAATGCAAAAGATTACATCTTCTCACGGTTTGTCTAAAAAGCTTGTTGGCCTCACCCTTACTACATCTATTGGCCAACAAGTGCATACCCATGTACATAGTAAATTTCCAAAGTGGAAACGATTTACATAAACTCACAGGCCAAAAAGTGCTAAAACACCCACAAAACTAAAAGAAAACCAATAATCATTAGGATTTACTAGGACATTATGATCTAAAGCTGAGCTAGGGGATGGTGGGGGTTTGAATTCATAGGAACAAGCCCCTCCATGTGCACTAGCCTAGTCTCCAAATGGTTAAGCTGCTCCTGGATGTGTCACTATCCTCTCCATAAAATGACTAGTCTATCATGCATCTCTTATAGATTTTGTTGAATGTGATTCATGAATTCAGTGGTGTCATTGTGATAATCTTGCCATGCTTGATTGAGCTGGTCCAAAGAGGTGCTCAACTATCAAAAGATGCTCACACTATCATCCATTGAGGAGGCATTTCCCACAAAGAGAAATGACTGAGATAACAGTGGGTCTGCGGTTTCTCCATGTCCATGCTCCTGTTGTTGCTACCACCCATGAAGATCTCTCACCTCCATCCCTTGATGCACCCATCCTTGTTGAGGATGCATATTCATCTCCCTCCTTGGACCTTCTCGTCCTATAAAGATAACGTTTCTTAAGCACCAATGAAACCTGCTAAGTGGACAGGGGCATGCCTTCTTCCTGTTAGAAGTCACAGACACCCATGACCCCCAATGCAAATGACGCTTACCATGGAAACCCTTGCAAGGCACCACAAATATTGTCCAAGTTTGGCAACAAAATCATTGTCATGCCACTGCTACCCATCTCCACCCCAGAGGAAAAAACACCCACCAACCACCCCAAATGGGTTGAAGAAAGCTCAAATAAGAATATGCAAGGATTTAGGGCTTTCAAAACCACACAATTAATAGACCCAACATGCTCTCTACTATCCTAGATACAACTAACCCAAATAAAACCATAACTAAAATTGCTTTTACCTCCCGAACGCCCACGATAATATTTCACTGTTCACTAATAAATTGCCAAATGTCCCCTCTTCCCCACTCCCCAAAAGCATACAGAAGGGGCAAGCTAAAACGCCCTTCACCTGACCATTGCTCTATCCCAACACACCCAACAATACTGAAACTTACAAGTATGTAAAAAACTAGCACATAGAGAATTACTGTATTGGAAGTTTTATACTTGGTATGGATCACCCAAAATAACTTCGAGAACGAGTCCAAAGCATCTGCAACAATGATATAGCCTAGTTGTTCCTCAAGATATCTCCCACCACTTGAGACAATGCTGAATATCTCTTTACCTTTGCTCCAAAACTCCTACATGCTTTGGTTCTTAAGGCCAAAACTGCTCATAATTCCCCTTGTCGTCTTAGAGCGAAGACAATGATTCTTTCCCTTGAAGCACTCCACACAACTCAACACATGAATGAACAAACTAACAAACATCCTTTCACCTATATTACATTAGGATCTTGACCATCATCTAACAGGCCTCCAACCTCTCCTTTGCTACAAAAGCATTATGACCGTCATAAATGCCATTAATTGTCCTCCTACTATAGCTTGGATCATCATATGACACATGCTTCTCATCTACTGCTTGTAATCTCATGCAATGTCAAGAGGGAGATGTACGGTGGGGAGCCCATTCCATATTCCCCAACGGCTGCCGATTTGTCACCCCAATCAGGGTAATAATAATAATAATTTAAAATAAAGTTATACTTTGGTTAAATTTTAATACTTTTTTTTTTTAATCTTAAGAATATGAAAGGTCTTTACACAATCCCATGTTCTTGTGGGAACCCCTACATTGGTGAAACAAGCTGCTCAATTAATCAAAGAATTCAAGAGCATGCAACTGACATCAAACATGAGAGAACCCCCTCCTCAGCGTTGGCAAAACACGCGGAAAAGACAAAACATCACATCTGCATTGAAGAAGCTTAGGTCATTGCTAAGATTGATTATTTTCATCGCGGGAAGTTTAGGGAGGCCATAGATATTGAAAGGAGGCCAAGCAATCTAAATAGAGACGATGGCTAGAAAATTAGTAGTTATTGGGTCCCCGCCCTTTTCTCTTGATTTTGTTTTATTTTTATTTATCAATCTATTTATATTTTTATTATTTTTATATTATAATATATATAATATATATATATATAATATATATATTATATATATATGATATATATTAATTTAATTGTTTTATATTTTTATATTTTTGAGTTCTTTTATCTTCCTTTTAAGTCTCCTTTAGTCTCCTTTTGGTTATTCCATATTATCCCTCTCTCTTAACTTCTTATTCTTGTGACCTCCTTTCTGTTTATATGTTTAATTGTTTGACCCCCTTTTTTTTCTTTCTATTTGAACGTTTTCCTTTCTTTTATCCTTAGTATATTTACTTTTATTATTCCTTTACTGTATTTATTTTCTTTTTAAAATATAAAAAAAGCTAAATAAAATATTAGTCAAACAAATACTGACTCATTTGGCTTAGTCAAAACTAATGAAATAATTATTTATTTAATCAAACCAATATTTATTTATGGTATTTCAAATCTTAATATTTAATTATAGATTTATTGCCAAACATATTTTTATTTTTATTTTTATTCAAAACTTTAAATAAAATAATAAAGAAATAAAGAAATAAAATATTTTATTTTTAATCTATTTATCCCAAACTCAATATTTTATATAATTATATTTTTTAATTTTAAATTAAATATTTTACCTATTTATTGGCCTTAGTTATCCAATTTTGAAACCTTAAATGTAATTATATATGACCAAAATTATCTATTTAATTTGATATTTTTATTTTGGAATGTATAATTTAATAATAGTCAGAAAAAATTTGATTAATAAGGAGATCTAATAGTTACTTTCATTAATATAAAATATTTTTATTAATAAATAATTATTTCTAATAAAAAATTAAGTTTCTATCTTAATTTAATCCCATGCCAGGAGTTCTCCATTTTGTCCGGATGATAAACCATGCTAGATGATTCAAAAAACAAGTCAACACATAAAATTTAATGTATTCTTCTCCTAAAATATTCTTACAATCAAAATATAAAATGTATCATATAATAAATATTTTAACATTTATCTAAACTAATATCTAACCATTTAATTTATATCACTGTACTAATTTGTAAATTTGTAAATTAAATTTTACAACATTTAAATACAAATTATAATTTCAAAATGTTCATACCAATTTCTAAAAGTATTAAACTAGATAGATCAACGTGATTCAATTTCAACTTACTCTTTTCAATACACAATTTCATTAAAAAAAACATTCACCCTCAACAATATCCATTCACAACCATAGGAGCATGGCATGGTTTGGTTGAGATGTTACAACATTTAAATACAAATTCTATTTTCAAAATGTTCATACCAATTTCTAAAAGCATTAAACTAGATAGATCAACTTTATTCACTTTCAACTTACTCTTTTCAATACAGAATTTCATTAAAAAATAAACATTCACCCTCAACAATATCCATTCACAATCAAAGGAGCATGGCATGGTTTGGTTGAGATGTTACAACATTTAAATACAAATTATAATTTCAAAATGTTCATACCAATTTCTAAAAGCATAAAACTAGATAGATCAACTTTATTCGCTTTCAACTTACTCTTTTCAATACACAATTTCATTAAAAAATAAACATTCACCCTCAACAATATCCATTCACAATCAAAAGAACATGGCATGGTTTGATTAAGATGTTACAACATTTAAATACAAATTATAATTTCAAAATGTTCATACCAATTTCTAAAAAGCTAGATAGATTAACGTTATTCACTTTCAACTTACTGTTTTCAATACACAATTTCTTTAAAAAATAAACATTCACCCCAACAATATCCATTCACAATCAAATATTTCAATACACAATTTCATTAAAAAATAAATATTCACCCCAACAATATTAAGATGTTACAACATTTAAATACAAATTATAATTTCAAAATGTTTATACCAAATTTCTAAAAATATTAAATACGGGATAAAGACTTTATTCACTTTCAACTTACTCTTTTCCATACACAATTTCATTAAAGAAAAATAAACATTCACCCTCAACAACACCCTTTAACAATCAAAGCACCATGGCATGGTTTGGTTGAGATGCCGTTCAACATCAATGCTACTCCACTCTTCCTTGTCAGCGAATTCTTTTTTCTCATAATTGTCAGCGAATAGTTCTTTTTTCTCATAATTGTCAGCGTAAGCTCCCTTAGAGGTTCCTCTTCTTTACAAAAATACCCTAACGAAGTTCATCCATTTTTAACTGTCAAACAGTTCAGAATTCCAATGGGTCGTTTGGCAACACTATATCTTTTCACTTACAATTCAGTTCAGGCAGGTGGATGGTAGGTATTTCAGAACATTTGGCCAGTAGTTTCTATAATTTCAACTTTGTTAACACTGTCACTGTCTGAATTGTTTTGCAAAATCTGTACCTCATTTTTTCTTATAGCAGAATCTTTACCTCATTTTTTCTTATAACAGTACCATCGAAACATGGCATTTGGTACTGCAGGACAGTTGCTCTCATAAAACTCCTGACTAATATCTCATCCACGAAATCCATTGATGGAACCTATGATGCTGCTGGGCAACTTATATGTATGAATACTGTCTTTGAGAACTCATGTCTGGAATGTTTGGCATAGGTGATTTGAAGACTAATTATATTTTTTTGTTTTTTTACAGGTTTGTTACAGTTATTTTCAGTTATGGAGGTCTTTCATGGGGCAATAGGTAGGTTTTAATGTCTTTAACAGCCACTGCCTTTCTCTGATGAATTTAATGAACAGACTAGAAAACACTCTATCACGTGAGAAATCAATGAACTTTAAATCTGTATGATTATTAGTCCTTGTTGCATCCAAGAGAGCAGGTCGCCCATTCTTGGTAACAATAATTCCCAATTCATATGACTTAGAGAAAAGCTAGGAAACCCTCTTATGGAAATAGGGTTGGAATGTGAGGCTTTGCTTGCCTTTGATACTAATTTTGATGATATCTAAAATCGGAACTTTGTCTTTTTTGGGCAATGCTTTGAGAAACATGCCTGGATTGATTAGTTATGTTATGTGGATGGGTGGATGACAGTGAGAATGGAACCCTTGTGGATGGCTTCTCACTCTATAGACGCCCCACCCTGTTGGCCTGTTTGGATATGTTTTCAAAGCGATACAATACGCATATAGAGAATAGGCCCCAGATTTTTATTTTTATTTTTTTTAAACTCTTGTATGAGAGCTTCTGCAGAAGGAAATGGTGTAATTGAATTTCTTCTGAGTCTTGACTGTATTTTGTGCTTAAAATGTATGAAAACTTTCATTTGGCTGTAAAATTCTGCACTGGTAAGATTTGTAGAGCGTCAATTAAATATTGATGAGTTCAAAAGAGTTGTGAATGTCTGACGGGCCATTCTGGTTCGTAGAGGCTAAAAGAGTCTATATTAGTGGAGGGTGTGCCTATTTACGGAGCCAGGTCCTATATGGCATGAATCTGGGAAAACAAGGTTTCCTTTGCAATTTCGTTTGGTAAAATTATTATTTTAGTAATTAGTGATTTTTTTTGGTTACATTGTCTAGGTATAGTGCCTACTAAAGTACTTCCAGTTCTCATGCAATGGGGAGGACGCACTCATTTTGTGGCAGCAATTGTTTGCCAGATTCCAGAGGTATCCCTAATACGCAACAACTTTTATTGCTAATTTTTTTGTCCATAAAAAGAGTCACATACAAGATGCTTAGAAAAGGTAATGATATGAAAGCCTTGAATCCTGGTTAGAGCAAGGTTGTTCTGCAAATGGTAGTTTGAAAGCTTGATTAGTCATCTCTTTTTTGACTTCTATTCAAATAGGTATTTTGTATCCCTGTCACTGCAGTAACTGTCCATACTTGCAACTTCCAGATTGTCAAATTTGATTTCTTTGACTGCCTTTATTGGATTTTCCATCTTTTGCAGCTTATTTTGAAGAGTGATATTTTCAATTCTCATGACATCCATTTGCCTAGAATGTTCATCCTTCATAGCACTGATTTCTTTGGCATGGTTTTCTTCCATGGTCGACAACCTATTTTGAAGGCGTATCTGACCAGCTTCCATATCCTTAATTACTTTATCATGATTTACTTGAATAGAACTTATTTCTCCTTGAATAGAACTTATTTCTTCCTTATGATTTGCTTTCACGGCGATCAAGCAATTTTGCATGGTGGCCATCTGATTAGAATGATTAATTTCCATGGTTTTCAGTTCCTCAGAATGCTGTTCTTCTATGGCTAATAACCTGTTCTGAAGACTGACTTCCCCGTCCTGAATAGAGCTCATTTCTTTCTTATGATTTTCCTTTATGGAACTTAACTCTTCAACATGCTTTTCTTCAAAAGCCATCCACCTGATGTGCATGGATCTCATTTCGCTAGAGTGATCAGCTATCAATTTCTCTTGATTAAGTCTCATGGTTTCCATCTTTCAAGTTAACTTATTGATAAGATGGTTATCATTTTCTTTTTCATCATCAATATTAACTTGATCCTTCGTCCCTGCCTTTCCACTATCAAGGATTCTTCTTGCAATGGCACAAGTGGATTCATCATGAAATTTCTCGCAAGGTGTGCAATATTGCAAAGATTGACGAGGAGCGTTTTCTTGAACACTTTGGATGTCGGTTAAGTTCTTTACAGGTTCATCTTCCTTTATATTGTAATTTACAGAAGAAGAATCCTTTTGATTCCCATATCTATCCTTAAAGGCACTGATGAAGGCTCTTAAGGAATCAATACCTTTATATTGTAATTTACAGAAGAAGAATCCTTTTGATTCCCATATCTATCCTTAAAGGCACTGATGAAGGCTCTTAAGGAATCAATAGAATGGTCAGGGAAACCAAAAAACCAATCCTGAGCATCATCCTCCAAAGAACAAGCAACAAGTCGCATCTTGATATCTTCACGCTTGTCATATCACTGACCACCGAAATTCAACATACAATGAGTGAACTTTTCAAGATGATATTTAGCAGCGATGACATCATTACCAATGAAAGAAGGCAAATTATCAATGGCTTCTTCCGGAAGATCATAAAGAATGTTAGTAAAACGACAAGGGGCGAAAAAGTCATCCATGATGCCCTGCTTTAGGAGAAAGGGAGCCAATGGATGTTAGAGAGAGAGTTCCTTGTTCAAGAAAAACAAGATGTCTACAAGAAGCGAGCTTCTTGCAGAAACTCTTGTAAGATATGAAAGAAGTGGAGTCGCCACTTGAACATGAATCTAACTCTAAAGCCCAAAAGGCAAAAATCAAAGGTTAGTCAAGAAGAAGCAAATGGATATCAGGGAGGGCTTCTTGTCTAAGAAAGATTAATGCTTACTAAAATGTAATCTGTGTTAAACAGACATGGACATCGAGAACAAATATAAATGATAAAGCATGCAATACAATTTTTATTCACAAAAGATGTACATTTATAGTACAATATGGTGACCGTTGGGATTCACATCCCAAGGTCCCTTGGACTACTTATCCATTCGGCTTCCACACTAACCCTTTAGGATTAGGTGTCCAACATTCCCCCCCTTAATCCGAAGGGTTATGTATGAGTCCAAGAAAAGAGCTGTAATACAAAATGTGCAATAATGCATGGCAGCACTAGGCTGATTGTGCTCTATGAAATGTTGGTAAAAAAGGGCGGTGGTTTAAGGATAGCCACCAACACTGGAACGCTTAGTGCAGTTCCCGGAACTCTTCCAAAA
>APFE031226648.1:47304-80114 GCA_000404065.3 Pinus taeda
TTTCTGAAGCATCTGTGTGAAGAATGATTGGTTTTATGACATTGCTTACATGGATGAAGATCAAAACAATGATCTTTCAAATGGCCAACTCGTTCACAGTGTTGGCATTTCACAATCTGTTGTTGTTGTTGTTGTGGAAGAAGGATAGAATCTGGAACAGCTGGAGGTGAACTGTCATGAGGAGCAGGTGAACTGTCATGAATGAATCCACACTCTGAAACTGAATGGGCTTGGCATAGTCTGGAATATGAAAGAACAAGTCCTTGTCATATCCAAGACCGGTTCTGTGCTTGTTGTGGACAAGCTGTTCCCAAGGTCTGATGATGGGCTTGGGAAGTGCACACTGAACTTCTGCATCTGCATGTAACCTTGCTGCTGTGTTTGGTACTAAATCTGAATGAACTGTAACATGCTACTGATGGGTGGTTGTCTTAATGTTCTGAACAAAAACAGGTTCAGAATGGTGTCTATTTTGATGTAGCTCTTCTTGCTGTAGCTGTGATTCAAGCTGCAAAAAATCGATCTTTTCTCGTGCATTTTGCAAACAAGTTTGAATATTAGAGAGAGAATCCTTGCTTACTTTTACCATCTCATCAATACTGGAATGTATTAGGGTATTCAGTAACTCTAATACATCATCCATTCGATCCATTTCAAAACAATGCTTCAACTACAAATGCACTTTCTTAGAATGTAAAAGTACAAGTAAACTTATATATATCAGACAATGCCAAATAACTGCAACTTGAAGAATATAAACAAGTTGTGTACCAACATCATTAATGCCTGGGGTTCCAAGATTACTAATAAGAGTAACAATCTCACTGAACTTGTGGTAACTTAGAAGAAGAGCATCAATATTATACTACTCAGAGAAGCCTTTTCAAAATATCAAATCTGAAAGTCTGTCCGCAGTACCGTTGCAGATAGAAACAAGAACTTTGTCATCCCCTTGGACTTGAATAATAAAATGGCAAATGTTGTAAAAGTGTTGATCAATAGTGGAAGACAATTTTAGACATTGAGCTTATACATAAATGCACAATGCAATAATTCAGTGCACATGCATCTTCCCTGCACATTTACCTGTTTTGAGTAATTATTGCATGAAAAGTATCTACATGATAGAATTCCCACTTTTCCTTAAGCTCACAAAAATTAATTCCTTCCTTGATTTGAAAACATGGTGAACATCCATACAGCCACTATGAAATTAGCATCAACAATGCCGCCTATGACCTTATAACACTTCCTTGCAAAAAATAATGTTTCTATGTTACACTAAAGAAAACAGCCTGCAGGCCACTGTTCTGAAGTACAGGATTCGATGTAGAAGTACAACTTCTTGTGCCACTTTCAGTTTCAATATTTACTCCACAAAGAAGTTGGCAAATACTAAGGACTCCTCAACATTCTCAATTCAGATCATTTTTAGATCGAATACAAAACCCAATATACAGATGAAGAACCCTGCATTTCTTCGCAGGTAGTTTGCCAACATGGCGCGCAAGCAGGCTTCATTTAAGCCAAAATGTGACCACAGGAAAGTTCTATTTTAGGAATGGATCCAGTACTTGTGAAAAGTGCATCCATGATCCGATCTGTCTAAACTGATAAACTCAGCTCATAACAAGCATTACAACGAGGTAAACATTTCAGTTTTTGAACCTGCCAATTCAGTACATATTATCAAGCAGACAGAATAGGCCAATTTGATATACATAATACAACACTTACTCATGTAGGGACTATCTCTACTTCAATACAAAATCCACTCGTGTTTTGTGCTTTTTTCTGCAAATATGACCTATAACTGTAGATTATAAATAGATCTTTTCCAAACTGAGTAGAGATTTAGCTCTGCCCCACTACGGAAATTTTAGTAAGCTTTCAATAATGAGAACGATAAGGTATTAACCAAGCCATTGACCTCAAAACTTGGAAAAAATGTCACCGAAAACCATATTATCCTTCAGTCTCAGATGTACACTGTTACTGCACAAGTTACATGATCCCATCACAGCGGTTCTTATCATATAACTCCAGCGTACGTACCAAATCCAGTTACGCTTCCTTCGAAGTTGGTTTTGAAATCTGGTTAAACTACTCACAAGAGGAGAGCCAGAGCCGTCTCTGCATACCAGAGATCAGATGAAATAATAATATCATCTACTGCAGTCAGAAATCTTTAAATAAACTAAATCCAGCTAATCTTCGCTTCAATTTGTATTTTCGGAGGATGATACAAATCCAATTGCCTCCCCTTCCTCTATCGCATAACCTCGCGACTCAAATCAAACACAGACAGACACACAAACGCCAAACCACACACGGACTGAGACTCGAACGCCAAACCATACACGGACTCAGACAACCAATCCAACAGACATAGTAGGCCAAAAATCTGTTCACAAATATTAGAACAATTCTCGCTGTTTCCGTCTCAGGCAGTAGCATGGCAGCGCCAATGCCACAGCTCAAATGCGGTCATCTCCTTCCCGCAATATCCAAGCGGCAGTCTGCAAGACAGATGAAGAGAACGAAGAGACAGATGAAGAGAACGAAGAGAGAGCTCTGACCAATACCGGGGATCGAACTGCTATTGAGACTGAACGTCTCGAGGCCAGGTATTGTTTGCTTTATCTTCAAGTTTGAAGCAGCAGAAAAACCAACTGTCTGCTCAAGCTTTGATAATCCTGATTTCGCAGTGCGACATAACTCCAAAGAAGTAAATGGCTGTGAAGGGCAGTGGGTTGTACTGGCCCCTTCGATAGTAACCGAAGCCGAGGGAGAGGAATTTACAAACCGTGTATTCAAATGATATCCATGACCAGCTCGACATGTATCGATATCTGATGGCGGCAGAGCAGAATGCAGGTAATGTCAGATAGAGTCTTAAAATAGCCAGATACCAAGATTTCTGGCAGAATAAATCTGAGCGTAATAAATAGAATATGTCAGGGCAGGTAATGCAGCGTTCAGAGCTGGCAACGGCTGTGGAGGGGGTAGGATTTTATATATGGAATATGGCAGAGCGCAGGTACAGCGCAGGGATGGCAGAATTAATGGAGTGTTACAGAAAAATAGGCCAGCACTATTCAAGGCAACTCAGATCAGTTGCTCAGGGAAAACAGGCCACACATCATGGCTCTGATACCATTTTAAACAGACATGGACAGCAAGAACAAATATAAATGATAAAGCATGCAATACAATTTTTATTCACAAAAGATGTACATTTATAGTACAATATGGTGACCGTTGGGATTCACATCCCAAGGTCCCTTGGACTACTTAGTCTGTTCGGCTTCCACACTAACCCATTAGGATTAGGTGTCCAACAATCTGCTTAACCGAGCTCCAAGAACGGGGTTAACCAAGCTACTAGGATTTCTTCTAGTATAAGCTTTTGTAAATGGAGGAATAAGTGGAGTCGCCACCCAAACAGGAAACTAACCTAAATGTTCAGGGGCTAAAGGTGTAGATAGAGAAGATGAGAAGATTAGTGAGAGGAAAAAGGATAAGGTGATGAAAAAATGAAGAGATATAATGGCGCTAGAAAATGTGGCATTGATGGGATAAGGAATGGATTAGAAGATTATGAAGATTGTTGTTGAAGCACCGAGAACAAGATAAACCCATCCCCGATAATGACACCAAAAAATGTTGTGGCATTGGTGGGATAAGGAAGATGGAACTGATTAGCAGATTAAGAAAAGTGATGATAATTGTTGTAATGCCAAAGCCCAATAAATTGGTCCCCGACAACGGCGCCAAAAAAATGTTGTGTGGCGTTGGCGGCTAAAATGAAAAGATGGAAAAGTGAAGGATTGAAAATTGTTGTAAACCTTGGCAACAAGAAACTTGTCCCTGACAACAGTGCCAAAAAAAGTTGTCGTTCGGATTGTACAGGCACCGCGACGACTCAAGGCGAGGGCTGTCACTCTGATCCCCATCCGCTCCGTTCTAGTTGTCTCCCAACAACAGGCTATGGGGGGTAGTCCCTATGGAAATGAAATGATGGAAAACAAGTTGGGAACCAACTTGCCCGGGAGACACAGTTGAGTGGCCTAGCTACTTGGTGAAAATTTAGCAAGATTAAGGATTTGATTAAATTTAGAATTGAGACCAGTGCCTTATGGAGTCAAAATTTCTCGCTTATTATAAATTATGACCAAGTAACCGGATGGACAACTGTTGCTTATATGATTGACTAACCTATCTGAGATGCAACACCTAAGACCTAATTGTGATGCAAGGATCTAGGTTAATTTTAGATTATATGTCTAATCTAAATGGAACCTTTCCCTTAACTCTTTTGAGAAACAGTCTTTAGAGTAAGTTGTGGGATGGAAGCCAACGGGAAGCAAACAAAGGCTTGATTAAGGATACCTCCTCCTGTGTTCCAACCACCTAGTGCTTTTGGCACTGCAGAGATTGTGACTCTGACGACTGCAAGGTCACTGTGTTAACCAGAGCTGAATCCCTCAAGCTAAATAAGAAAGGGTTGTCCTAAGAGTCTATCAACCAAGCTTATGCTTGGAGGTTAGTTATTAATGCAATTACACGTAGGATGAGATGCAAGATTATGAGTGAGCTTCTTAGTTTAAGATTGTTTATATGATTTAAGTACTTAATGTTGATTAATTTATGGCAAGAGTACTGAACAATGTATTTAAAGACAATCTTAGAGAAGAACAATTGCTCAATGATACAATTTCCAAAATTAAACAATAGATCCTCTATTCAATAATTAGCCAATGAGATGCTAATAACCATTACTTGAGATAAGATAGATGCTAATGATAATGCCCTTAGATAATGACAATAATTAAGGATCTTCAAACACTTATCCACTTATTAATTAATCAATGATACAAAATGCCAATCACAATTCCTCAAGATGCATTAATTATGATCTTATGTTAATATCACAATGCCAATTAGATTTCAAATGGCCAAAGATATTCAATCCCAACATAAGTTATGATTGGAGTGCTTTAGTGAGTGAGCTTATTAGATGTGAAGTTTGAACTTAATAGCATATAAACTCACAAGGAAAACACAATATTAGCTACTTCAACAATATCACTACTAGCAACAAGAATGTAAAACTATGAAAGTACTTATGCAATTTATGTTCCAATGATCCTTTAATGAGCAATAAGTGACTGATATGACACCAGTAAATAATCTATGACAACAGTAAGCAAGCTTGCCTTAGATGCTAATTTCAAGATGCATATGCTTGCCCGATGTAAGAAAAAGAAATCTAATTATCAAACCAACTTTTCCAACTCAATAATTTAGATGTATTCAACCTTCTTATGATGAGATTACCACAGTTATATCAGATGTGAAATGTGTATTACAACAGTAGGAAAAAATGTAAACAATGAGCTATCAATGATATAAAAAGTGCCAAAATATGCCCAAAATTTAGAGATAGGTTGCCTAACTGAAAAAAATATGATTTTTTAGGTCCCTTTAGGTGTGTTATCAAAAAAATATCAGATTTGATTAAGTGATTATGCAGAAAATTTCCAGCAAACAAAAATGTAGATCTAAGCTAGATCTTCAATACCCAAGTGTCCAAAAATTTAGGAAAAATCTATTTTGCTATTTTAGAGTATTTTGACCAATTATGTGTGTTTTTAGGGCACTTCTATCACTGTTATGAAGATTAATTTACATTTGTAACAAAATAGAGATAAAATGAGGGTTTAGAGAGCAAACCCTAGGCCTTAGGCCGTATAGATCACTTGTCAAATTTGCTAAAATTTTCCAATGCTCTTGTAATTGGAAAACACCAATTTTGAGCATCTTTCTTTTGCAAAACCACCAAGTATTCAGTCCCAAAAAATTCAGAGGTCAAACTAGGGCTAGAAGGGAGTGAAGGGCAAGGGAAAAGAGGCCAAAGAGGATCATGGAAGGAGGAAGGAGGAGGCAGAAAGCCCAAAAAGCTTGACGCTGGAAGGAGGAAGCCCTCTGAGGGCAAGGTTAGAGGCCTTAAAGGGCTGCCTTGGGCCCCACAAGGGTCACGACCTAGGGAAGGAGGGCCACAAAGGGAGGCCAAGGCATCTAGGCTTCACACCTGGGCCTAGAAAGGCCTTAAAACTTTGACACAGAGGGTAAAATAGGAGGTTGAGGCCCCCAAGGCTTATGGTCAACCCTGTAAAGCTCTAAAAAGATGATGCAGGGGGCTCTAGGGCTGACACAAAGGCTAAATAGGACACTGGCCTTAGAGGGGCTAGATCTGGGCTCAAGAAGGCTGAAACTCGAAACTCGAGCTTCGAAAATTTATTTGCTTCAGATCTGAATTTTACTGCAAATTCTTCAATGGTTGGCTTTGCAAAAAATTGTAGAGGCTAGATCTTACCATCAAGGGCCTAGATCTAGCTCTATTCCAACTTTCTCCACTTGATCTCACCTGCAAAAATAGATTTACAAATATCCAAAACCCCAAATATATACAAAATCTCAAATCCCCAAAACCCTAATTAGCAAAAATAATTTACAAAATTTACAACTATACAAGGGTTTTAAAATAAATTTTAAGAAATATTCTTTTTTGAAATTTTATTTGATAAATGGCTAATAATACTTTGGAAAATGAATGCACATTATAGCCTTAGCGAAGTTAAATCAATTACATATATATCCGAAGTCCAAACAAGGTCAGTTCATGCCCATAGTTTGTGAACTTGGGGACCAAGCATTGGGGAACTTGCAAACACTATATATTTTTCTCAAGAAAATTTGTTAGACATATGGCGAATTAAATCATTGAAGATAAACCCATAATTTATCAATAGAATGATTCTATCCCCATCTAATGAAAAAACAAATTTTAAAATTAATAAGCACAATATAGGAAAGATCGTACCCAACACATACCACAAATCAATGAACATTGAACACTATGAACTGCACCCCAAAGTCTTTATTATGATTCAAATAAACGTTCCCAGTGGGACTGTAGTGTTACATCAATTCTTCTGCAACAATTTTTTAGCCAAAGATCAAATGGATTGAGACTCAAATGACTCTCTAATTTATAGATAAATCCTTCAAGTGGAAAAATAACAGTTAGTTTGCTTAACCCTCGTCAAAATAATCTTGGCCGTTAATAAATCATTGATGATCTTTTAATTTTAGCGGTTGAAAATATTTATTTTGAGGAATTTTCGATTTTTTCATTAAATCCCTTTTTTATTAGCTCAAAATTAATTATTTTGTGCTAATTTCCTAAAAAAATTGACTTTGATTTAACCACCACGGTCCAAGGGTCCAATTTTTCTTGAAATTTCCAATATTCCCTTGTTGGGGGCCTCCAAAAAATAATTTTTTTGAGACTCACAAATTTTTCCACGTAATTTCTCTAGACATTTTGATTTTGACTCTAACTAATTAATTTTCTGGCTTAGGATTTTAATTTAATTTTTTTAATTGACACTTGATGGGATTAAATTTTTTTCCACCCCCTAATATTTTAGCCATGGTGTCTAAGTATGAGAGACTATGCACTAAAATATTTTTTACATAAGATTTTTTACAATTCAACTCTCAAAGGGGGAACACCCGTTTGGTATAGACCCTCAAAATACATACCCAATTTTGCGACACAAAATGATTTAGTAGACCAAGTGATTTGTAATAAAATAATTTAGCCAATTAGCTTAAATTATTCCCAAACCACTTTTACATAAGACTTGATTAGAAGTTAGAACACTAGAACTCACCTAAAACTTTGACTAAGAATTCCACTTTAGCTTTGGGGTGAGGTTGGAGGGAAAAACTCTGCTGACCATCCGCGTTTAGAAACACAGATGATTTAGTGAGACGAAAAATCTCCTAGGATGAAATTATTGCCAAAATAATAGGCTTACCTAGGTTGTGTTACATACATTCATGGTCTTACTAGCATCATTTACATTAAAAATTTGCAGAATGGGTTTACAATAACATAGTGCTGACGGCTGATGATCTCGATCCTTTGAAATTTTTTTGGTACATCTGCTTCCTTGAAATTTGACAAAAGTGAGTGCAATATGCCCAACACAATCTTCCTTCATATTAAATTTCTTAGGAAAATTTGCGCTAGACCAACAAAGAATACACAGAAAAATACAACTACTGGGAACTTGGAACTTTACCCCACCGGGAAAAATTGGACTACCTCTGGAACATTTAGCCTCCCTCACTAGTAATTTGACCCTTGTCTTTTCCCTTGTATGGCCCTTGCACACTTGAGAAATTCAACCTCTAGATATTTGGCCCTCTTCTAATAATTTGACCCTTCTCTTTAGCTGACTCGACCTCTCCCTTTCCTAGCTTTGGCTTCCTGAAGTCTTCTTCGAAAATTCCTTGCTGCAATTTTTCTCACTTCTCTCAGTTTAATTGAGCCTCTTGCTCTTGAGAAAATTGCTTCCTCAACAATTGCGTCTCTTCACCCCCTTCGGCTTATTTTATTATTTCATTCAGCCAAAATCCCTAACCCTAATCTCCTAAGTGATTAATCGCTAGGATTAAATCCCAAGCCTCACTTGAGATCAACAATTGAGCTTATATGTAAGTCACTTAAATAATTTTATTATTTATCCTTGGAACTTTGGCCTAATAATCCACAATCATTAATTTATCAATCAATTTATTAGTGTAAGTAAACACAATGACCATCATAAAAATAGTTCTCAAACCTTGAATAATAATGTCCTTCATTCCAAAGAGGTAAGTATACTTATTTGGTGCACTAAAACTACTGGAAATTGAAGAAAACTGAAGAAATTTGAGCCACTCTCCACCCAGCCTTAGGCTCACTTGTGCTGCAGTCTTTCTTGCAATTGGCCACCCCTGAGCCAAATCCAGTGCCTTGGGGAAAGCTTCACTCAGGGTTACTCAAAAATTACAGTAAATTGGTAAACATGAAGGCCACTCTCCTTCACTTGCAGGATTTAGGAATTGCACTTCAGCTGAGTTGGGCCTCTTAACACAATGAATATGGCCATCTAATGACTGCATAACGCAAAAGGGAGCCCTTCTTTGATCTAGCAGTCCCTCGACGCTTCCCTTCTTCAGTGCCTTTTGCAGCTCAACTCAAATGCTTGTTCATGAATCAGAGCTACTCCAAGCCCCGAACTTAGGTGAAGGCTTCTCATTGCTTCCCTGCCCAGTTCACTTTGGAACCTACCTCTACACTAAGTGGTTGTGACTCAAGAGGCTTCCATTCACCTCCTGTTCAGAGTCACTTCCTCGGATTCACATGTGGAAAGGTTCGATTCACTCGATTCACCAATCCTAGTGTTCTGGTATAGGTTATCTCTGGTTCTCTTTTCTCTTCTTTGTCTCTGCGCTGTGTCCTTTCCCTGTCTGCTTACTTCCATGAACACTCCTGCTGGCATGTGTGTTCAAGGGCTTTCTTTGGGTTGTGTAGTCAACTCATGGAGGATTCCAAATGGGTATGTAGCCCATGCTCTGGGGTCATTCTAGTTCCACCTCTCCCATTCACTCATAATTGCCTGCAGTTGGTAGCCCAACTACCAAATCAAAGAAGAACAAGGCCCAAGAAAATTCAGCAAGGGTAGGAAATTTCTCAAATCCCCTCACATCTTCCCTCAATGGAGCTTCTCTCCTAGGCATTGGCTTCTGTGTAGGCTGTCCTCCTTCAATTTCAGCAATTTCTACATTTGCAGGAATATTTACATCATCATGATGTCTGACATGACATCCATACCGATTATCCAGCATTAATGGTCTTAATTACATTGACAAAATCTGGGGATTAAAAGAGACCTTATAGACACATCAAAATGCATTCCATTTTGTATGTAGATTTTCAAAAAAGGCTATATATCGATTCACTAATATCCTACCAAGTTATGTCAATGTGGAAGAAATAAAGCAGTTATATGATCAAGTAAGCATCTTGGACTAAAAAACAAGGAAATTGTGTATCGGGAAAATGAAAAGAACTTAATAGAAAATAATTCATTGAAGAAGCTCCTCAGGAAGCATCAGATTTTATACGAGAATCAAGATTCATTTAGGATAGTGAGTGTCCCAAAGGGAGGAGACATGTTGCAAATTTGCATAAGATCGGTTAATATGGAATATAAAACAATGAAATAATTCAGTGATCAATTTCATCAAGAAATATATGAAGCTATGAACATTAGATGACCAATATATGATTTTTATTTTTATTTTGAATAGAGTATAAAATGTTACATATTATTTATTTGCAATTTCGAAACCTGGTGAATCTATTACAAAAGATTCTATAATTTCAACTCAAAAAAAACATAAAATTCTTTTTTCTTGTGTCTTGGACTTTTGGGTTTCTTGCTTCCTCTTTTCTTATTAATGCTGGCTCTTACCTGACTTGTTCAATTTTTAGTTGCATTTTGATTCACACTAATATGTATGTGGTGTCATATAATCAGTGCTACATTCTATGTTCCCAGTTCAAAGAGAAGGCATGGATAATTTAGATGTAGCATAACATCCAAAGTTCCAGAGTATTTTTGTATTAAATATTGAATTATTGAAATTCTCTTTAAGTTATGGATCAGTAGGTTTTTCTTCAAAATGATGTTTGCTGAATTTTAGACTTGTGTATATTTAGGTACAGAAACTCCCAACTGTGTTCGTGACTTTTGCTGCATGGAGTTTGTCGGAGGTGTGTGTTTTTGCACTTTGCTATCTCCATTTTTCTGTTCACGGGTTCACTTTTGGGACTTGAATGACAACATTAATTGTTGTATTTTGAGGCCATGCTTGTTCTGGAGTAACGAGTTATGTCATAATGAAAGTTCATTAATAAATGCATGTAGTAAAGCTTGTATCGAGCTTTTAGAGTCTTTTATTATTTGAGGTAACATATCAAGCCAATCTAAATCACGGTATTGATCAATGTGTTTTGAGGGCCATGCTTGTTTTGGAAAAGCTAGTTATGTTATAATGAAAGTTCATTGATAAATGCACGAGGAAAACTTATATTTAGCTTTTATAGTCTTTAATTATTTGAAGTAACCTCTCTAGAGCCAATCTAAATGACTGTTTAGGTGCTTTCACCGAAGAGGGAATATATCACAGTTATAAGAGATCTCCATAGGCGAAGAGAAGACTTTTGAGAAAACCATTAGATATTGGATATGCAGTATTTCACATGGGGATGGAGCTGTATGACAAAAGTGATTGTGGATAACAAAGGAAAGGGTAAAGGTGTATTGTATTTAGAGAAAGATAACCAACAATTATCTGTCAGTTTGTGGTATCGTGATTCAGATGGGGCATCGCCATGTTAATGTCGATGTCCCAGGGTCAAATGCTGGCAGGTATAGAGCTCTGGATAGGGTTCATAAGTGGCATTGATTTACCAAAAAAGAGAAGAGAGAGATAACGTACATGCTAAAAAGACAGATAATGGTAGCACGTAAAAGGGTAGGGGGCATACCAGGGGTTAGGAAGTTTCCCTTGTCATAGTTGTTAGGAAAATAATATAGTTTGCTAACCAATGAAGATAAGTACATGCACGGATAAACCTAGCACAGTTTCTTTAATGTTCCACTGTAAATGAGGTCAGAGCAAGCAGTCAATAGAAATGATGCAACTCTTGAATCAAAGCAAGTTGATTCCAGAAAGAAAGAATAATACTACTAAACTTTCAAAGATGTGCTGGGAAAGTTGTTGAAACAACAAATAAACTGAGAAATGTGTCAGCAAAGAAGAATACCCATAAACACAGTTTTTGATGCAATTGGTGATTTGCAGATGCTCATCAGGTGATGGCATAAAGTTTTCAATGGGATGTAAGAGCAACAGAACAGAGCGAGACTGTCTCAGGAGTCAGAATATTCTGGAGCTGGGAGTGTACAATAAGCGAATTGCCAAAGAAGACAGCAATATCAAACCCATAACACTCAATCATGGTAGTTTGTGTGGTTCGGACAGGTGTTCTAGTCTCAGGAAGTGTCAATGAGGCTAGGAACACAATTGGATTAATAATCTCCAAGCCCAGTTTATTTAATAAAGAGAAAATGTTTTAATTAGATTTATTGACCAGTTTTAATTATTTTGTTAAGTCTAACTTAAGGAAATGGGTTAATTAATCAGTATTAATTGAGACAAGTCAATTTCTCTATAGTGACTTGATGAGGTCAAGATGATCATAGCTATTGATTGTGATTAGGTTGTGGCCGTTGATTCGTCAGCGAGAGATTATAAGAGGAAATCGATGGGGCTGTTGGAGACACAATTTGAGTGAGCAAGGGATGCACAATAATAGCATGGGAGACACTAGCAGCAAGGTTCCAACAAGAAATTGAGGAGAGATTTGCCGGAAGAAATTTTTTACAGTGATTCCAGTTTTTTGAGAGGCAAAAGGAGGCCAAATTTTTTTGCAAAAGGGAGGACAAATTTACCAGTGCTAGTTGCCAGTTTACTAGTGCGATTTGCCGGAGGATCAGTTTGTGTTGCCAGTTTTCAGAGCAATTTACTGGAGGTAGTGCGAATAGGTTGAGTGAATTGCTGGAGGCAGATAAACTTGCACGATTGATTTTCCAGAGGCATAGTGAATTGCCAAAAAGGCTAGTGTGCATTTCTAGTGGGCAGTCCGAGTCAGAGAGGCAGTGCAAGTTCACAGAGGTAGAGCGAATTGCTCAATAGAGGTTGATTTAATTTGCAGAGGTTCGATTTGGTCAGTGGAAGTGAAGAAAACAATTTTCCGTAGCTTTGCCATTGTTAGGCGAGCAGTTTATGTACATTCTCAATTTGCTGAAGAATTAATAATATAAACCCTCATTTGCAAAACTGGTTTTCCCCACATTGGGGTTTTTGCAGGGACAATTTGTCCAAAAATATTGGTGTCGATTTTATGTGTGATGTTTTCTCAGTTCTTGTGGTTTGTTTAATTGGTGAAATTTGTAGTTGTGTTTTTATTCAGTATTTGCAGTAAATTAATTTGCTGGGACAAATAATCTGTAAAATATAGGTGAATAATTACCAGAGTAACTACAATGGAATTTTCACAAATCATATCTCACAAAATTGATGCTTATTGCTTTGTTTATTTCTAGAGTACAAAGAAGTCTTTGGGTATTTCTTTGCAGGTAAGGCTTTTAATATAACAACAAGAAGTTAGATATAAATACGGGTTTAGGGAATGAATTCCAAAAGAATACAAGTGTGTTAAATGAGAATTTAGGGAATAAGAATTCTGAAAGATTGCAACTATGTTACTTGAGAGTACATGCCATTCCAAATCACCTAGATGGAAACTTGTTTGAAGTTTGAACCTCCAAAGCAATATGAATTTTGGAAATGTGTTTTTGGAATTTTAGCAAATGATGAAATCACAGATATATTAGCTATAGTTGCATCTAACTCCAGGGTACTGTTATTGTTAAAATTGGCAACTAGGGCCAAACTCCATGTGGGTCATATTATTTATGGCAGCTGATATTTTTATTGGATCCCTCTCATTGAGAGGTGTAGGATTGATCTAAAGATCATCCGATTCTGATAAGTATTTATGAAGTTGCGAATTTATTTATGTTATGGACAAATTGTTAAGTCAGCGAGTAACTTATGTAGGCTCAGAAGCCCAACAATCATGTGTATTCAACCTTTACGTTATAGTATAAATAGAAGAGGACTTCAAGTCATTTCTACACACACTTGGATCTCTTCCTCTCTCTACTTGTCTTTGGGTTTTGGTAGGAGGAGAGATTGTAAGGAAAAGCCGAAAAAGCTAGAAAAGCCGGAATTGTTGGAAAAGTTAGAAAAGTTGGAAAAGTCAGAACTGCCTGAAAAGCCGGAACTATCGAAAACGCTGGAAAAGTTGGAACTGCTGGAAAAGCCGGAAATATCGGAAAAGCCAGAAAAGCCGTAAAAGCCAGAACTGCCGGAAAAGCCGGAATTGCCGAAAAAGCCAGAAATACCGGAAAAGCCAGAAAAGCCGGAAATGTCGGAACTGCTGGAAAAGCCGGAAAAGCTGGAACTACCGGGAACTGTCGAAACAGCCGAAGCATGTCTCCGAAGGAAGGTAGCATGATGTATGAGATCATGGGCAACATAATAAGCAACATGATGATATGAGCATGGGCAACATAATGATGCATGATGATATGAGCATGGGCAGCATAATGATGAATGAGATCATGAGCATGGGCAGCATAATGATGAATGGGATCATGAGCATGGGTAGCTTGATGATGAATAAGACCATGGAAGATGCAGCATGATGAGTAGCATGAAGATGAGAGTAGCTCAGTCATCAAGGTTCAATACATGTGATAGTACAGCAAGGTGTCACACAGTAATGTGCAACAAATAGACGAGATGCAACACTATGATAGGTGAACGAGTCACCTTAGAGAATCAGTTGAAGCAGTATGTCTTTCACTGATCTCATGTCGATATCAAAAGTCAAAGTGATTGACTTATATTGTAAATGTACTATCTCTCTCACTTTCTCTGCTGAACTTTGAAGAACATAAAAGAAGAATTGATCAAGGGTTTCCCCACATTGGGTTTGTCCCTAGCTAGCACCACATCTTGTGTCTCTTGTCTTGGCTTTCTTCTCTGCGATTTATATTTATGTTCTATTTGCAGTTTACTTTATGCTGATGTGATTGCTAATGTGAAAAAGAAATTGAAATAAATTGCTCTAGCATAGAACATACCTAAAATTAACATGGTATCAGAGCTGAGGTGAAGACAATGCCCAAGCAAGAGTGAAAGAGCAATCACCAAAGACAGTAGGGACAAGACAAAAGGATCAATGAGTTCCACATCTCTCTTCTAAGTCCGCTAAGGGTGAAGTGGAAGCAGAGAATATTATCAGAATGGCACAGCGAAAGATCACTTCATTGGGAAGTTCAGATCTAAGGGTGGAAGGAAAGGCAAATGCCTTGGTTGCAATAAATTCGGCCATCATGCAAAGGAGTGTGAATAGTAGAGACACATCTCTTGATGAAGATAACAATCATTCCAGGGACATCTTCATTGATCAGAGGAATGATAAGTAATGCAGGTCATCAAGGAAATGGTCGACTCTTCAAAGAAAGCAAGGAACCCCAGAATCTCTTTTATGTACCTGATCGCAAGAAGAACCTGGTGTCCATCTCGGAATTGGAAGTTTAAGGTTTGAGGGTGGCACTCATCGATGGAAATGTACGTGTTTGAAAATAGATTTTTCAAAGATGTTTTAGAGTTCAGGGTTGTATCAAGTCGACCGGTCCATTGACTCAGCACTGGAGGTCTGTGAGTCAGATGGTGATCGAGATGCCTGAATTCAAAAAGAGCATGAAGGTACATGTCTGGGATGTATCGGAGGAAAATCTTACAAGAGGACCATTCCCCTCATGTAGTAGGTCCACAGGTTTGGAACAACTGGTGGAGTTTGAGATTCATGAACGGGAATCTCATGTATACAGGTGGAAGAAAGCCCTCTATGGCTTGAAGCAAAACACCCCTGGCATAGTATGAGAGGATTGATAGCTGTTTGATAAAGCTGAGATTCACTAGGAGTGAAACAGATCCAAACCATTCGAAGGTTGTGGATGATAGAACTCTCATACCAACACCTTATGAGGACGATGTACTTCTAACAGGTGCAGACCCTCTCATTTGCAGAAGTAAGAGGGAGTTGGATTCCAGATGTGGAATGGTGAACTGCAAGCCTGTGACTACCTCGAGGATCTTAACTTTCAGAAGTTATATGGTATTAATGTCGGACCAGATTTGGGAAATGCCTCTGAGTTTCATAAACTCAATCACGTTGATGTTCTTGGAGAACTTCCATCCAGACATATGTTTTGCAGTTAGCATGGTGAGCTCATATTTGGTTGAACCTCATTGGATTGGTGCCAAGAATCCTCTGAGATGTCTTCGGGGCACAATCTCTCATGGATTGAGATACACTGTTGGAAATATGAAACTGCATGATTATTCAAATGCTGATTGGGCACGCAGTGTGGAGGATCACTAGAGCACTTCTTAGTGTTATTTCTCTTTGGATTCTGCTTCAATATCATGGATGAGCAGGAAGCAAAAGTCGGTTGTTATAAGCACCGTTGAGACCAGATACATATCTACGAGTATGATCTCGTATGAAGCTGCTTGGTTGGGGAAGCTCTTCAAGTGAGCTGTTTGTACCAACTGTGATTCTCTGTGACAACCAGAGGTGGGATTCGATTATTGAGGAATCCCGTATTCGACGATTGCTCCCGCAGATAGACATTAGATACTACCTTATCTAGGATATGGTAAGTCTATGAGCAAGGAAGCTCCATTCCTATGAGATGATGTACAGGTCGCTACACTTTGTCTAAGCCCCGGGGAAAGATCAAATCTGTGATTTTCCCGAATGACTTGGAGTCGTCAAGAGACCCTTGTACAAGGGTCTTGCATGTTGTATACATTGAGCTCTGGGAGCTCTAGGGACTTGTGGTTCTTACTGGAGCAACATACGACCACAGGGTGACTCACCCTCCCCTGGTGATGCGCACTGGGACAGGATGATTCGCTTTCCTGTGGATAGGATGATTTGCTTTCCTGTGGACAAGATGATTCACTCTCTTGTGGGACAAGATGATTTGCTCTCTTGTGGGACAAGATGATTCACTCTCCTGTGGACAAGATGATTCGCTCTCCTATGAACAAGATGATTCGCTCTCTTGTGGGACAAGATGATTCTCTTTCTTGTGGGACAGGATGATTCGCTCTCCTGTGTAGTAGGATGATTAATTCTCCTATGAGGTCTGGATGATGTGTTCTCCATGACAATTGTGTAGCAGGATGATTAATTCTCCTGTGAGGTCTGGATGATGTGTTCTCCATGACGATTGTGTAGTAGGATGATTAGTTCTCCTGTGAGGTTTGGCTGATGTGTTCTCCATGATGATTGTGTAGCAGGATGATTAGTTCTCCTGTGAGGTCTGGATGATATGTTCTCCAGACCAATTGTGTAGCAGGATGATTAGTTCTCCTGTGAGGCCTGGATGATGTATTCTCCATGGCGATTGTGTAGCAGGATGATTTGTTCTCCTGTCAGGACAGGATTGATTAAGTTCACCTGTCGAGGCATCCTACCCATGCAGTATAGGACTCATGGGAAGTACCTTTCATCTGATCAATGAGCAGGGAAATGAGGATAGGGACACTAGTAGTACCAATGGACACATCGCTGTATCTACCATACTCCCTATGCTAGGATGACCTTCATTGATCTGGGATCAATGATACTAGTCTGGGACCAGTGGTAGGAGTTGTACCTACTATGACACTGACTTCGGGTCAGTTGAGGACTGGTCTGGGACCAGTGGTACATACTCTAAGACTGACTTCGAGTAAGTAGAGCACTGGTCTGGGACTAGTGGTAGGAGTTGTACCTATTATGACACTGACTTCGGGTTGGTTGAGGATTGGTCTAAGACCAATGGTACACACTTTGAGACTGACTTCGAGTCAGTGGAGAATAATATGACATATTCTCGATCAATTCTTCTTCTTCATGGTTCAACAAAGCTAAGTTGAGTAGAGCAGAGCCAGCAGAGCTGAGCAGAGCCAACTGAGCTGAGTAGAGAAGAGTAGAGCTAGTAGAGCTGAGCAGAGCAGATCTAGTAGAGCTGAGCAGAGCAGAGCAGAGCTAGCAGAGCCGAGCTGAGCAGAGCAGAGCCAACAGAGCTGAGCAGAGCCAACAGAGCAGAGTCAACAGAGTAGAGCAGTGCAGGGCACTGATAGTAGAGATAGTATAGTTGGACATATGGATCAGCGGATGGAGTTCTCCCTAGCTGAGAGGGAGTGTTAAAATTGGCAACTAGGGCCAAACCCCATGTGGGTCATATTATTTATGGTAGCTGATATTTTTATTGGATCCCTCTCATTGAGAGGTGTAGGATTGATCTAAAGATCATTCGATTCTGATAAGTATTTATGAAGTTATGAATTTATTTATGTTATGGGCAAATTGTTAAGTCGGCCAACAACTTATGTAGGCTCAGAAGCCCAACAATCATGTCTATTCAACCTCTACGTTTTAGTATAAATAGAAGAGGACTTCAAGTCATTTCTACACACAGTTGGATCTCTTCCTTTCTCTACTTGTCTTTGGGTTTTAGTAGGAGGAGAGATCCTAAGGAGAAGTCGGAAAAGCAGGAACTGCCGGAAAAGTCGGAAAAGTTGGAACTACTGGAAAAGCCAGAATAGCCGAAAAAGCTGGAATTGCCAGAAAAGCCGGAAAATCCGGAACTGCCGGAAAAGCCAGAAACGCCGGAAAATTTGGAATTGCCGGAAAAGCTGGAATTGCCAGAAAAGCCAGAAAAGCTGGAAAAGCCAGAAAAGCCGGAAATGTCGGAACAGCTGGAAAAGCCGGAACTGCCGGAAAAGCTAGAACTGCCGAAAAAGTCGGAACTACCAGGAATTGCTGAAACAGCCGAAGCATATGTCTCCGAAGGAAGGTAGCATGATGTATGAGATCATGGGCAGCATAATAAGTAGCATGATGATATGAGCATGGGCAACATAATGATGCATGATGATATGTGCATGGGCAACATAATGATGCATGATGATATGAGCATGGGCAGCATAATGATGAATGAGATCATGAGCATGGGCAGCTTGATGATGAATAAGACCGTGGAAGATGTAGCATGATGAGCAACATGAAGATGAGAGCAGCTCAGTGAACACGGTTCAATACATGTGAGTACAAGAAGGTGTCACATGGTAATGTGCAACAAATAGACGAGATGCAACACTATGATAGGTGAAAACGAGTCACCTTAGAGAATTAGTTGAAGCAATATGTCCTCAACTGATCTCATGCCGATATCAAAAGTCAAAGTGATTGACTTCTATTGTAAATTTACTATCTCTCTCACTTTCTCTGTTGAACTTTGAAGAACATAAAAGAAGAATTGATCAAGGGTTTCCCCACATTAGGGTTTGTCCCTGGCTAGCGCCACATCTTGTGTCCTCTTGTCTTGGCTTGTATTCTGTGATTTATATTTATGTTCTATCTGTAGTTTACTTTATGCTGATGTGATTGCTAATGTGGAAAAGGAATTGAAATAAATTGCTCTAGCATAGAACATACCTAAAATTAACAGTTATAGCACCCACTAGGGTTCAAATCCCCAATAAAATAGTCCATTTTACCTGGGATGGTTGGCACATTCCCACAGTGGGGCTGTTGTTTTTTGACAATTGAGCCTTCATGCATGTTAGGTCGGCCCTTGTGGTCACATGCCCTTCAATTTAAACAACGACCCACCTCTTGATAGGTGGTGAATGAACAACACCTAATTATAAACTAGACATCTAAACATGTCTAGTTATAGTTTCATTGAACTTAGTGAACATTTTGTTATCTCTCACATTGTATAAGGGTAAACCCTTGCCATGTTCATCACAAGACATGATTTATAGGATGACGCCATGGAATGCTAGACAAATCTAGGGGCATTATTATGGATGCATATATTTTCCTTGGACACTTTTCTTATGGCTTGTCTGACCATGGCCGACCTTGGCTGTGCAGTGTCTAGAGGAAAGTATGTTGTTAAGTACACTTGTTTGTTTGTGCCAAAGAGCACAATAGTATGATGGGATTATTTTTAATGATCTATTCTTGTTATACCATGATTAGATGATGTGCATTGTCTTCTTGGTTAGTAACGTCATATCTTGTGTGGAGGCTTGCATTTGGCACATGAGGTGTTTGAGGGTCTTGCATAGCATTGCTCACACATTTGATTGAACCTTAGCACATTTATGAAGAGGGAGATACCCATCAAATAAGGGTTTCCAAAAGTATTATTTTTTAATTGTTCTCTTGGATGCCATGATTTAATTCTTGTCATATTCACTATGGTTGATGCTTATTATCATGGAGTATTTCTCTTTGGCACATTTTTTTAATGGTGATCTATCTTATATTTCTTAATGGTGTGAATGCCCTTGAGGATATTGGCTATTTGATGGTGGCATCCTTTAATTGGTTGGTTTGTTTCTTGAGGGACTATAGTTATCCCTTTAGTTGGCATCTTTGGCACATATGTGGAAGGTGTGGAGACCTTTGACATAGTTTTCTAGGTTGCTCCACATGTGCACCCATGGTTTTGGTCACTTGGTTATGGTATATGCACATGGTTTCATGAGGTTGCAAATTGTTTTGGATTATATTATTCTTGTTTTGCATGCGCCATCTCCTAGGATGAATTGTTTATAATATATCTTGGAGATGTGTTTGTGCATGTGCCTCTAAGCACTTTGGCATGCTTCCCTTGGGCACACTCTATTTGGTGTTTATTATATTAGTGTTTGAGAGGAGGTTACAACCACTTTGCACATGTCCCTAGGGTGCACCTCTCTCTTGTATCATTTTATATTATTTGGTTGTGAAGAGCCTTTCTTGAAGTGTGCTTTTATCACTATCTTGGCAATAATTGATATTATATTGAAGAAAGTTGTGGTGGTACATATCCCGAGGGTGCACCTCTTCAAAGATTATCTTATCATTATCTGACTTTGTCAATCTTGTCCCATTGCACATTCTCAAAGGAGCACCTATGCACTTAATTATTTCATATTATTTGGAGGTGGTTGCATGTTGACTTATACACTCTCCCAATGGAGCACTTCTTATGTGGACCTATTGCACATGTTTCTGTGGATTACTATTTATGGCAAGTTTGTTGAGCCTTGGAAGTAGTGCCCTAATGACCTTGTGCATGCATATTGAAGTTGTTCCACTCCATGATCATTGATGACTCTTGTTGAGAATTATAGCTTGGATATGAACTTCCACACATGTTCAGTATGAAAGTGTGAGAAGTAGTTCGAGATGTTTTCAAAAAGTAATTCTAGTTTTGGAAAAGTAATTCTATTTTGTAATGCAAAAAAGTGAAATCCTTACTTTTGATTGTTGAGTGTAAATTGTTTCTAGACTAGGAGTAATATTAAGAATAGATTCAGTGCTAAAACTATAAAGACAGGGAAAGGTAGTGACTTTATCATACATTTGGGCAGTTGAGCAAGAGAGGGTAGGTAGCCAAGGAAGCAACATTCCCAGGAAGCAAATAGTTCGAGACAGTGATTCCATACAATTGTACGAACACCTATGTAGCTATACTAACAACACTATACAATGGTATGGAATTTGTACAATAACGTTTCTACAACAACCATATAGTTTGTACAATAGTGTTGTACGGTAGAGAATTGCTTTGATTTTTTCTGTAGTTGTACCTCAAATAGCTTGTAGAAGCTCAATTAAAGGCATTTCTTTTTATTCATGCATGTTGCTGTTTCTTGGGAAGCATGTGGAAGTTTCCTTGTAAGTTTTTATCAAAGGAATGAAATGATGATTTGAAGGAGTAATTACCTATGTTTATGTGAAATTAATTTTTATGCTTCCACTATTTAATTTCTAGCTATTGTGTGATGATGCTATGGTTAAAATTTGATTTCCGCATTAATTAAATTCAACTATCTTCTTGTTTGATTGAGATCACAAGGACATTAGTCATTTAGGGCGTGAAATTTTGACATGGTATTAGAGCTTGTTTTTTGTAATGTCTCCTTTATAATGCATAGCAATAGGAGGAGCTCAGAGTCATAGCCTAGGTGATCCCATCAGCTAGTGACAAAAAAGAAGGGGTCAATTAAATTAAATAAATAATAATTAAATAAAATGGGTAAGAAGTCATTTTTGAAAAATAAAGTAACCTATGGTTTTTGGAGTAGGAAAATTATTATTAAAAGGGAGAAGGAGATTGAAGGAGGACATGAGAATAAATTATTGAAGAAATTGAGAAGGAGCTCTAATAGTTGCTGAGAAAAGGGGAAACCTTGATATTTTCTAGTTTTGGTGTTGAAAGACACCCTAGATGAAGACCATCAATTTCAGTGTTGAAAGACACACCCTAGCTGACCTAATGTTGTGAGGGTCGAATCATTGATGGAGGAGGTTGATTTGTTAAGGAGGAGATAGGTCGAATTATTCTATATTGATAGGGATCGAGTCATCTATCTTAAGCATGGGTTGAGTGAATTCTTGTAGTGGTTGAGATTATTAATTTGCAGGCTTGAGCTCACTAAATCTGCATGAGGCCTAGTTTGTAGAACTACAAGGACTGAGTTCGTTTCTTTGTTGGGGCCTGTTATCACTCCAGGAAACTCTCCAAGATTGCAACTCGAAGATGCCTGGTAACATATGATCTTCAATATTGTTCTCTGAACTATTGGAATGAATGATGGTTTGGATCAAGCTAGATAACCATTTAAACTGTGTATTTACTCAAGACATGCATGAACACCCTCAACTTACAAGGCTTTAGATCACTAATGCTCAATAGTTTATAGATTCAATGGATAAATGGAGAATACTAACCATACTGGTAGATGCATATATAAACACATATGAATGGCCAGCTACAGGCAACAAATGAGAATACTGACTGTACCGGTAGATGCATATATAAACACATATGAATGGCTAGCTACAGGCAGTAAAAGAAGCTTGCAAATCTAATTTATCAACGTAGAGATAAGATGACAGTTATCTGGCATTAGATACAGAAGAAACATGAACAACCTGTTCAAGTGCAAGCTTAGAACATAAGAGAAAATGGAATATTGAACATATAACAACAAAAGAAGCTTATATTGCTAATGAATGAAGATGAGAAGCTTGAGTAGCAAAGTCTCAATAGTCTCCAGAAGTTGAACCCTTATTACATTTTGCTTTCAGATATTTATAGCTCTTTACAATGCTAAGCTCGAGAGGTCTTTATCTATCCCTGTGTCCCGTCAACAACTTTGATGCCCTGGTTAGGCAAGCATGGGTCAGACGTTCCTTCTTCTGATAGAAGAGTAACCACACTCAGGTAGTTTGATACGCTGTCTGGGAGCTCTCTCGTGCCAAAGATGTCCCACAGTTGGTTCTGTTGTTTTTGGTTGAGCGCTATTTGCTCCATGATGTTTCTGTTTGTTTTGGACAAGCTGTGCGTGCTGTGATGCTCTGTGGCCCTTTTTATTCCCTTTTTGGTCTCTGTTTTCCGGCAACTTGCCTCCTAGACTTTGCTATGTGGTGGAATGGGTCTTCGGGCCACTGTTTTCCCTTAAAAATGCTTAATGATGAGCGTTTTTTGTTTTACATAGAAAACACTTCAATACTATGAAATCCCGCTCATTTCTACTTTTCTGGACATTAAAAGTCCTCAGATATGGCCTATTGATCTATCGGGTCTGCCCTTTGGGTCGCTGTCGCCTATCGCAAGTGGCCTGGCCCTGTGTTTCCCTTTGTATTGTGAAATACTTAAAAACACTGTAAATACACTAAAATATGGCTTCCTCCGGTCTTCAAATATTATATATTTCCTTCCCAGACCCTTTCGGGTTCGGGTCTTATCGCATATTGCAAAACTGAGCTTCCCTTTGTATTTCGTTATATAACGAAAATACACAAAAATGCATTGAAAAAGGCTTTCCCGTGGACTTGAAATATTATGCAATATCGTTTAGAACCCCGTCGGGTTCGGTTCATCAGGTCGGCGCCGCTCCTTAATGTTTCCTCGATTGCGATCCGCTGATGCGATGTGGGCAGTCGATCTGCGCGCTTGATCGACGGTTCACGTTTAATCGCTGATCGCAATCGCAATGACCATACTGTAATCGCCGATATGCCTCTGCCGATGTGACCCGCCGATCCGATCATCGAAGATCGTTGATTGATGGTGTCTTGCGCCAGATCCGCCGATTACGATTTGTCGCTTAGATCTGGGCTGTTGATCGGCTAGATCTAACGGCTGTTGTGCTTTGATTGTGTATGCCACCAATACTTGGTTTTTCACTGATTTTGAGTATTTTTAGCCTCTCGATAGTGTTTTTCCTCCCTTCTAAGGGTTGCTGGCATGTGATTGTTTCAATATTTGGATGATCTTAAGCATTATTTGAAGACTTCAAGAGCATATTTAGGTCCATAGGCATGATTTTAAACAAACTTTGGAGACTTTAGGAGTGTTTTGGATCCATTTTTGAGCCAAATGCCAAGAAGGCTAACAGGGCCAAACTCGTCATTTAGTTAGGTTCGAGTTTTAGTATATTAGTTGAGGTTGAGTGGCAATTCCAATAGCAGATTGAGCCAATTCTATCATATTGTTTGGATCAGAATTGATTGTCGTGATAGAGGACCGAGCTGACTTTCTTGCCTGGGCCAAGGATGAATTTATTGGTTGCTAGGCCAAGAACCTGTGGACTACGAAGGCCAAGTTTACATCTTGTGTAGGGTTGAATCGCTCCATTGGCTGGGTCGAATTTATTGTTGCCGAGACGAATCAGTAGAAGGGGCCGCAAATTACTTGAATAACTGACGCCGAATTCCATGGTTCATGCGGGCTGAATTCGAGGGTTTCCTAGGAGCAAAAAATATCAGTAGCCTGAAGTGAATTCACCAGTACACAACCATTATCTTGCTGGAAATGAACTCATTAAAAATTTCCATCTGTAGATGTGATAAGGATCGAAATATTCAAGGAGGAAGGGCCAAAATTTCCCAATGCTCATAGGCCGAAATTAATCAGGCGTGGAGGCGAGTCACCTAGTGCAAATTAATAGTCCTAGGAAGCTGAATTATTGAATTACCTAGGGCCGAGTTGTTGTTCCTTTAGGGCCGCACTACATTTGAAGCAAAGGACGAGCTTTTTGGGTCGAGTCACCATTAGGAGAGAGGGCCACATTTCCCAGTCAAATTTTTCAGTTAGCGAACATTTTCACCAAAGCCTTACCACAGGGCAAGCATGTCTACTTCAGAGACAAGATGGGAGTGGTGAGGAACACTTTCCTCGGTAAGAGGTAGTGTTAAAATTTGGGTACCGGAGGACAAGTGGTTCCCTAAGGCTTTGATCTTTGGCCTAGGGAAAAGTGTCCAAATTTATTGTACTTTTCTCCTAAAGTGAATTTATAAGTGGTAAAGTCAATTTAATTTAAAATTGACTTTATAAGTTGTAAAGTTACATTCTAATTTAAAGGTGACTTTATTAAAGTCAATAAGGAATTAGAAAGTGAAAAAGTGACTATGGAAATAAAAGGTTAAGTGGGTCTTTATTTAAGTGGGTGAGTTAAAAAGTAGAAAATGAGAATTAAATGCACTTCAAAAATCGATGAAAAGGGACAACAAGGGCACAAATTTCGAGGCAGATTTCGACACGATTTTCGAGGTAGCTGTATTGTTGAAATCCGTATGGCCCGTACAGTCATTACAGTAGGTTTCAGGTGCGATTTCTGAGGCAGGCCGTACACCATTGAATGCTGTTTTATTGCTGGAAAAATTTATGTTTTGGCTGTTTGCTGATTGGCACGATTTTTGATGCAGAGTTCAAGCACGGAAATTGAGATAAGTTGTAATTTGTGATTGCTGGAATTTTACTGTGTATTCAGTTTCTCTGTAAAAGCATTTTCAGAAATAAAGAAGAGCTCTCAAACTGGTTTTCCCCAAGAGTTGTAGGGGGTTTTTCCAGGGTCACATTGACCAAAAATCACTATGTTATTTTCCGTGTGTGGCTGTCATAATTTTGTTGTGTTTTATTTCTGCAATTTCAGCAGTTGTGAAATCTCTAAATTTGTGTTTTAAGAAAATATTGTCATTTCCAGATTTTAGAATTTTTTATCATTCTTGGATTTGAAACTAAATGCATGGAGTGATAAGGAAAACTGATAAGCGGAGTGGGGGTTGAAATTCTTCAGGTTGTTGTCTCAGATTTTGCAAAATCTAGCAAAGCTAGTGCAAAGCTTCACTAGGCAATATAGGTATTAGGGCAACAATGAGATTAACCACCACAACCACCTCAGTGGCCTCTTTCCTACTGTTTAGAGGTGGGATACTATCCTTGTAAGGGAGGTTTACGTGGAAAGAATTAGAGATTAGATGACTAAGGTTCCAAGCCAAATGGATCCCTAAGGAGCTTGTAGATAAATCACCCAAAGGATATTCAATAAAGGATGGCTCAAGGGTGAAGGAAAAGTCTATTGATTGAAGAGGAAAGTATTGGCCAAACCTTGAAACGCTAAGATAAGAGTTACAATAATACAAGTATGTTTTGCTAAGGCCTTTATGAGTAAGAAGAGAGGTAGTATATGTTAGGATTTTATTGATATGGATCTTAAGGCATGCAATGGCATATAACAACTTTAGAAATAGCCTACAAAGAAAATATCAACAAAGGATCAAGGCTTTCAATGAGGCAAGCAAAAGTTTTGGGTAACAATGAAGTTTTATGGATGAAAATGAATACGATAGCAATAAATGCCTTGAAATCAGCCCTAATCTTAGGGTGAAAACATGCAATTAATGCCATATTTTGCCTTTTTATATTTATTAATTGTCATCCCCTCCAATAGGGTAATAACAAATAGAAATAAAATTGCCGTAAAATGCAGATTTTAGCTAGCCTTAACCCTAGTTACCAAGAATTTAAAGAAAGAAAAAAGGAAAAATTTAGGATGTTCAACACCTACTAAACTAGTGCCTTTATCCAATTGCGTTATGGAGTTAATTAGGGGAAGTCCTATGATAGAGGGCCTTGGATGAAGAGGCTGAGAGAGTAAACTTCTCTATTTAGATACCCTAGCGGATTCTCTTTTTTGGGAGATTTAAGGTCAAAGGATACATAATTAGAGTTCCTTTAATGGATTCTTGCAAGACAAGTTCTACATACTATAGAAAATCAAGATTTCAAGAATGATATTGCACTTTTGAATATATTAAACATATAAACTGTAATTTCGTATAAATATAGCATGCAAAATGGAAGAAAATAGCAATAAGCTTACTCCATTCCGACAAGAATTAATCCATCAGTCCTAGAAAAGTCTCCCCATGCAAAAATATCCCTCCCAAGACAATTTGCTCCACTAGATATCCATAGTGATGAAGAAAACCGAGATAAGAGCTAGTGCACATTCCTTTAGAAGAGAAGAAGTGAATGAATGATGATGATGAATAATGGAAAGTGACTTTCCTCTATTTATACGAGGGAAACCAAGTCACTTTTTCACAAATTTACAACGAATCCCTCAAAAAGTTTGCTTGAAGCATTCGACTAGGCTAAAGGTCACAAACCGATCTTAACATAGCTTTAAATGATAAGAAAAATGTTAAAATATCTCACACGTGGGAATAAATGCTATCCAACATGACGCCATCCTCATAGAGTGGACAATCCTCATCAAGCAAGTGACAAAGTGGAGCCATGAGTCCTCCTCATTCCAAGGTAATCATTAAAAAGTGCATGGGTACTGTTACCTACCAAAAAGTGGGTAACCCATAGGAATTTTTTTTCCTCCTTGGACAACTATCTTGTTGATTTTTCAAGTGCAATAGATGCAAGCACAGATTTCTGAAATACTGATAATTACTTCTAATGATATATATCTTCTTTTAACAATTTTAGTTTATCATTTATGCAATTACACTTCAAAAATTCAACCATAAAACGATAAGGACAATGGAGATCACAGTGCACAAAGAAAACACAAGATTTACCCTGGGAAAATCCACTTAGGGGAAAAACCCAACAACCTTTTTCCTAGAGAAATTCTTTGGTTCAACAAGAGATACATCTAAAGTCGCTAGTCAACTATGAGGTCAAATTGACCAACAAAGCTTATGGTAAAACTTGGTGTCCATCCCTCAAGTCATGCCTCCAATCTGCCCTACAATTCGACTAATCTGATCTGCCTTAGGCCAAAATTTGGCCACCCAAAAAAGGTCTAGAAACCCAAAAATTTGTCCTGCCCAGAAACACACGTGTGAGCTAGAGAGAGAGAAAGATGATATTTATCCTTCTTGTCCTTCGCTTGAATGCCCAAATATTGTCTTTCTTGTGAGAGGTCGAATGGTGCCTTTGTGGAGGAGGTTGAATGCCTTTATATAGTTTTCTGCCTTTGCAAGTGGGTGTGTCTCTATACTGGGGCAAACTTGACTTGAGGGAGGGTTGACTTGAATTTCTTGGAGCCAAAAATTAAAAATTCAAATTTCAAAATTTTCTCTTTCAAATCCGACATGAAGAACATGTCTTATAATAATTCTTTCAAGGGCTAAATAATCAAAATGACATGAAAAACATGTCTTACAAGTTCTTTATACATTACAAGGGCAGAAATATAAATTATGAAGACCCACCATAGCTACAAAATTCAACACAACTAGCTAGCAAACCTATTGATCAACACTTGAGATGATGCCTTTGACCATCCACATATGCTTCGGTTAGATTTCTTTCTCCCATCTGACAAACCTTCTTTAAGGAAGGTGGATCATCCATTGATAGGTACTTTTACCATTTTGTAATCATGTGCTTTTACTTATTGTTTTGGGGTATACTAATATAAATCAAGGGGTGATCTATATGATTGACCGATCTTGATTGTATTCTTGCTCCCTTACTTCCCCTGGATGGTTAGTCTTTGACTCTAGTCTAGTGGGACCTCCTCTGAGGCCTTAAGGTTTTAGGAAGGACACTAATGGGGAGGCTTTGATTGAAGTAGCATATCCATGGTATTGCATAGTTACCACTTTCCATCCTTCCCATTATTCCATCTCCATTCTTTGGGCTGGTGGTCATTGGTCATGGGGGATTGTTACCCTCTCATCCTTATCCTTGACTTTGGGCCAAGAAATTTTTCCCTGGAGGTCGATGCATCTAAAAGAAAGTTAAAAGCATAATAAAACCACAATGAAAGAAGAAGATAAAATGCAAAAGATTGCTAGGACATTTGGTTGGCATGTGGGAAACGACCTAGCATGAACTCTAGTCCCCTCATTAACCATCATCCAATTCCTTGAGCACATGATGCTCCATCTATAAAAGGAAGCACTGTATTGTCCCAACTTTGATGAACGATAAACTAGCTCATCATTAAGGGGTATTAAATGCTAAATCTCAAAATGCAAGCTTGGGCTCTTGAGGTATGCACCCAAATCAAAGCATATTCATAAAAAAAAAAGGTGCACCAAGGGGTTGGAAAAAAGCAAGTCGAGGAAAGGAGTAACTCATGCCTCCATGATTACTCCCTCCTTACATTTGTACACTCAGTATGTTGTACCACCATTAGTTGGTCACTTGGCTATGGCACCCTGCCTTGAAGTCATTCCCACTCCCTTGCCACCACCTATAGACACACCTATGGATTGATGGGCTAACTTGGGACCTGTCGTATGCCCTTGGGGATTGGAAACACCTAATAGGGTAACAAGTTATCCATCTTACCATCCCTAACACGACTTGATCTAGTTAGATATTTGAAGGTGATCTTTGTGTTAAGTATAGTCCAATATGATGCATCGATGGTTATTGTACCTAATGATTATTGATTTTCACTTGATCTTGAGTGGGTTTCATCATAGAAGCAGAGGCCTCTTGAGGTGATTTCCTCACTTTCTCAACAACAAATTAGAGGCCATTTTACCCATTGCAAAGAGAGAGTACAACCTTGTTGATGCAATGTTGCCCATATAGAGTAGAGCTTTGGGTAACTTGATGACACCACATGATGCTTCACACTCTGAGGTACCTATTAGATGCTGAAACATTGATCTTATGAAGCTTGGTGTTGAAAATATTGATGATATGCCCAATGGATTGTTAGGATATTCCGACACATAGGAAATAGTGAAGTATAACTTGGTCTAGTGTAGAGTTAGGTAAAGTGTGTTTCTTTACTATGTACTTTTGTAACTTACAATCCGACGGTCACGATATGTAGTGATCTGATCGTTCATTCTCTCGGTATTATCGACACTTGATCCGTGGCTTAACACTCGATTGGCCCATGATCTCTATTTAAAGAGCATGGAGGGTCATTTGAAGGTTACCGTTCATGAGAGAAGCTTATGTAAATTTTCATTCTTTTATTAATAAATTGCTTGAAGTGGCTGCGTTGGCTCAGGTCGTGGATTGTTTCCCTCTGAGGGTTTTAACCATGTCAACAATACTGGTGTATTGATCTGTGATCTGTTTGTGAGCGGTGTCCTTTGGTGTTCTATCTTAGGAACATTCCTACATGGTATCAGAGCAATTTGAGGGCTGCATTCGTTGGTGATCCAAATCTGAAGCCGGTAGAATTGCATCTGACTATCGTTTCCTAGATCTACTGTTACTGACTGCTTTCGGGCCGAGAGGACTGCTCTATTGTGTTAGGAGCATCTGTTCCAGTGAGGAACCCCTTTCATTTGACGCGAAAAAGTTTCTGGTAGCCCTAGCTACGTCATTTTTAAGATCTGGTGGTATACAATTTTTATTTGCAGTTTTTAGTTATTCTCTCTGTTTATTTCGGTTTATTTAGCTCTTTGTTTTTTTTTTATTACCGGATCTATAACTTTCATTTCTGCGTATGCTCTTTGCCCCGCGACTCTGTGCGATATGGGCAAATCAGAAACAGAAAGGAAGGATTATTCTCACGCGTATGCTCTTTTCCTCTACGCCTTAGTGTGATCTCGGAAAATCAGAAACATTGAGGAAAACATTTAGTTTCCGGCTAAAGCTAACTTCAAGCTGTAAGGTTTGTTTTTTTTGTATGTCCGTGTTGGGTTTTGTGTTTTTTGTTTTGTAGGCAAAAAAGAGCTCTTTCAAGTAAGCACGCGCCCCAAAGCTTCAGTGACTAACAAAAAAAAAAAACCTTTCTCTTTTCCAAAAATTACTAACTTTTTAATCTAGCTCACTTGGTCCAAAGCTACTTATAGAGGTCTTCAGTTTAAGTCTTTCTCTTTGTTGAGCTAATTAGATTAAGTTTGAAAAGGGGGCAGATTTTTTTTAAATATAACATTATCATTCATTTCCGCACCTTCCCGCACTTTGTCGGCATCTTCAACAACTTTTCTTCAAAAAGCCATACTTCTTCATCCAGACGCTGTTTTTAGAGCCGTTTTTTTAATTAGCCTAATTTTTCGAGATCTTTCCATTGGAACACTTAGTTTCAGCATTTATAGCTTCAGTTTCTATTAAAATGGAAAGTTCATGCCAAGTTATTCTTGACAGCACCAACTACTTCCAATGGTGGTCCTACATTGTTGATTTACTTAGAAGTAAAGGTCTTTACAGAATAGCCCCAGGCCAAGAAACCAAACTGAAAGATGAAGATAAGGCAACCAAATGGGAAAATAGGCAAAATCAAGCACATGGGTTGATAGGGATGTCTATTTCTCTAGACCTTAGATTCCATATTGCAGAACTTGATAATTCTAATGAAGCAATGAAACGTATCACTAAAGTTTTTGGAATTAAAAATAAACTTCGAGCCCATCAACTCGAAAATGAGTTGCTTACATTGGACCCCAATAATTTTTCTTCCATTGAAGATTTTTTTGTCCAATTTCAAGACCCTTAGACTTCTTTTGGAAGGTGTTAAGGTTAAGAAAGAAGATGGTAACCTTATCTACTCCATTCTTACTAAGTTGGGATCAGCCTACTCTGTATTTGTTTCCACCTTCCATTCTACAAGATAAGCCTTCATTTCTTAAGGACAAGACTATAAGTCCCCTTCCTTGATGCCTTTTGTGATTTTTCAATAAGAGAACAAGAAAAACTCTTACATCTTGGTCTCCTTAATCTTGGAAACTCTTCTGAGAAAGCCTTAGCCGCCCAGCAACAACCAAATTCAAAGAATCCTAAGAAGCCGTATCCTAAAAAGAATGGTCCTAAACCAAACAAGGGTCCTAAGCAATCTCAGTCTCAAAATAAAAATAATTTCAACAAAATGATAAGGGAAATAAAAACAAAGGGAAGAAGACTGATAGACATTGCCACTTTTGTAATCGAGATGGTTCACAGACATCCAAAATGTTTAAGAAGATGGAAGCCTTGGAAGCAGCAATGAAGAAGCTAACATCCATTGGAGCACTCTTCAACTTCACTTTTCATCTTCAGGAATTAAACTTTTTGCATGTGGTTGTCAAACATCTCGTCTGGATATGCACTAAATGTATCTTCTTCTTCTCATTCTCATGAGTGGCTCATTGATTCTGGAGCTTCTTATCACATGGCCAAAACAAAGCCATGTTTTCTTCTTTAAATGATTGTAACACCAAAAATATATATGTTGGTGATGACAGATCTCTTAGCGTTGTAGGGACTGGAATTGTTCATATAGACAATGGTCAATTCACTGATGTATTATGTGTTCCAACCTTATCCTGCAACCTTCTATCTGTATATCGGATAACTCATTAAGGTAAAGGTAAAATCGTTGAATTTTCACCTCACGATGTTGTAATTAAGGACCTAAGAGATCCTAGACAGATTTTAGCTACTGGCATTGCTGATGATTCTACAAGGTTGTATAAGTTTAACAACTTTGGGTCGTCAAATCTTCCCTCAGTATTTGTTGCTCATAATGATGAAGTGAGCAAACTTTGGCATGAGCGATTTGGTCACTTAAACTATCGCTCCCTTCAGAATCTATGTAAAGAAAATATGGTGACTGGTCTTCGAATGGTATCTTGCAGAGATGGTGTTTGTTCTGGATGTGTACTCGGAAAACATCATTGGGATAGTTTTGAAAAATGTGCCTCTTGGCACGTCTCAGCCCCTTTACAACTTGTCCATAATGATTTATGTGGTCCACTTCCAATTGTTTCTTTCTCTGGATACAAGTATTTCTTAACTTTCATTGATGATTTCTCCAGACGCACTTCGGTATACTTCTTAAAACTCAAGAGTGAAGTATTTAACATGTTCTTGGCCTTTAAGGCCTTTGTTGAAAAACAATCTGGACATCAAATTCTTAAGCTAAGATATGATAATGGC
>APFE031226649.1:0-24849 GCA_000404065.3 Pinus taeda
AGCTCATCCGGATTGACGAGGCTGGACTACTACAACAGCGTTGGACTACAGGTAGGATCTAAACACTTGTTTTCTTGTATGGTAAATGCATGTTTAGAGAAGGATTGCTCTTAATTGTCTTGTTTGTCACTAGAAAGTCTTAGGCTTCTAGGGAGGTTGGTTTTGTCCGCAAGATTAACTCTTTCCGCATGACACTTATCCTTGTTCAATTATAACCATACTCTGTCTCCCATGTTAAATGAATTCTCTATTTTGTGTTGAACATGTTTGGTCTTGTACTTTTCCTGTTATCTATTTAGTGTTTCTTTTATTTGCAGATGAATTTTCCTAATCTTCTCAACAAATTACTGTGCCCTTAAGGCATCCTTGATGAGATCCTTCCTCACTTCTCCTCATTGGAAGTTTGGTAATTCTAGAACCGGTGTTTGACACGGAGTGGTGATGCTACTATTAAAAATGAGGCATTGAATTTACTCAAGTTCCGTTCTATATATATCTTGGAAAGGGGATACCTGTTCTTGAGCATAATTTTGTTTAATTCCATCTAATCAATGCACATCCTCCAAGTCCCATCCTTCCTAGACAAAATTAGAATGGGTGACCAAAATGGTGATGTACTTGGTCTAATAACACCTTGTTCCAGTAGCTGCTGCAACTGCTTCTTCACCTCATTTACCTTTATAATGGACTACTTGTACAACCCAAAATTTGGTGATGGAGAGTTAAAAAATAGTTTGATCTTGTGCTCCACTTTGCTTTTATGTGGTGGATTTTTAGTCTCCTAGAACACACCCATGTACACTTGTAAAAAATCTTCCAATTGTTTCTTTTTTTCATTAGTGCACCCATTTAGGGATGAATTCACTGTCATCCACTATTCTATAGACTGATTTTCTCTTAAAAATAATAAAAAATACTTCTTGCTAGAACTAATCAACTTTTTGGAATGGTCGCCACTTACCAACGAGATCTTTGACATTCCCTTATGTGCACTGATGATGAAGGATTATTCATCCTTGATGAGGCAATATTATTTTCTCTTCGCATGAAGACTACATCCCACATGTACATATAAGGACTCCCAAACACAATCCACATACATCAATTATAACTTCATCTAGCTCTACTTCATCAATAAAATAATCACTAATAACGAATTTGATTCTACATTGTTTTTCTACCTTTATCTTTGTGTCCTTGTTGACCCATCCAAATATTGGATATGGGATAGGATTCTCCTGAGTTCCAATCCTAGTTTCTTGACCAAATCTATTTCTATGAGATTTTTCTATGATCCCAAGTTGAATAGAGCATCAATTTTCATATTATTGACCTATATATTTGTATAGAAGAGTCTAGTCATTTCCTTCTATTCTTATTGCTATCTACTACTCATATTCACCCACTTATGCAATGATGTATAAAAAATATTCTCATCCACATATGAGTTTATTTCCACCTAATTATTCGAATATATGGCCATGAGTTTTTTCTTCTTACCATATTTCTTTCGATTCTTCAGGTTGAGTTCTGGATGCAAATTCCAACACTTTTCCTCTATATAACCATCAACGTTACAATGATTGGAGTGATTGTTGAGATATTTTCACTAGTGTGCATTAACTAATTTATTTTTATCTTTTCCCCCTTTCCACTTCTTCTTCCCCACATTCAAATCTTCTTCATGCTCCTTCTCCTTTGACCTACTAAATTGCCCTTTTTTTGGCTTATGTTCTATATGTTATATGCCTATATGCAAGTATCATCCATTGTTCTGGGTTTGAATATCATCACTTTCTTCCAAATATGGTTATGTATACCCTAAAATACTTGAGGAGTATGTATGGGTTATTTGGGGAGATACCCAATATTTTTTCCATCTTCCTAAATTTTATGGTATAATATTATTCACTTTGACCCTATCTCTACTTGAAATAATTCCAATAGATCCACTGGTCCTCTACATACCTGATATGATATAAATGTGACTTTATGAGAGTTTTTTAATCCTCCCACTTAGTCACTAGAGGATCTCCCTCTAGTCTCGTGGTTTCTATGTGGCTTTGTCACTACATCAAGGCATGACCCTCTAATTTTAGACAAGCAAATGAATCTTTTTATTCTTCCCCTATGTGGTGAGCACTAAAATAAAAATCTAACTATTGCAACCAATGCTTTAAATTCAAAGAAAAAATTCAAAGAAAACCTTGACATGGATTGATGTCAACCTCTGGTTCCCTCTTGAACATGGACTATGAATGGTTCATGGAACTTGAATTAGGATGTTCCATTGTGGGTTCTTTCTTGGATTCCCTCTATGGTTCTTCTCGATCCCTGATTTCCCCTCTATTCTAACCTTTGAGCTGGAATCTCCATCTTTTATGATTCCCAACTTATTCACTCAGATCCTCCATAAGGAGATTCATGTTATGAATTATATTTGCAACCTATTCTTCTAGTCTTAATAACCTCTCCTTTGCCACATCTTGAAGGTTATTAATAGATTCGTTAGGCATGGATAGGGTTTTAATAATTTTTGCTTAAATCAATATGGATCCCCTTCAAATTTCCACAAAATAAAAAAATAAACCTACTATAATACCAACATGATATATAACTTGTTGCGTATATTCTACTAGATAGTTTTTCACAATAGATCTACTAAAATATATTTGAAAATAATAAATCTACATTATGAGGGCTACTTTTTCCTTAGATTTATGAATTATTTAATTACTGTGTTATGCTTATGCATGCAATAGATAAGTATATAAAATAGAGAAAAATGAAATAAAACTCACAAACCATAATGAAAACAATATATGATTTATGAAGCCCTTATGGGAGAAAACCTAGCTGGAAGGCATGGCTGCTCTGCTCTCTCTTTCTCCTAATGAAAATGGATGAAAGTACAAAGGAGAGAGAATTGTGGCCTATGAGATACTATAGCATGAAAAATCTCTTTCTCTCTCTCTGTGCTACTCTACTCATCTATGGAACAAAATGCACTCAAATAGAATGGAACCCCTTTTTCTCCTAGTGGCCCAATTATAACATAACTCGATAACCCAATAGTGGTAATGTTTGACTCCTTTAACTCTTAATTAGAGTTACAATATTGAATATTTTAGAGTCTTATTCATCATAATCATGTGGTTAGCCCCTTTTCCATGAACAATGGGGACTAACATGGCATCCTTTCGAATCATGGTGGTCAAAATAATAAGTCAACTTTTAGGTGGCATAAATTTTGCACACAAAATTTGTTTGAGGTATTTATTAAGCCATTGGAAAGGTATATGAGTGTAGAATAGTGCTAGGAATGTGGAACTTAACTAAAAAAAATCAATCCCAAAAAAAATCCATTTAGTTCCTCAAATTGCTTCCATAAGGTTTTAGACTCCAATTCACCAAACTAGGAACCATCAATAAAAATGGTCTTATGATATAATTTCTCCAATTTTTCCACTACAAAAGAATTAATATGGATGAAAAATAATATGATGATCAAATCAAGATATTGAAAACATCATAGATCATAAAAGATACATAAAATGTTTTATATAATTATCCAGATTGACTCATAGATTCTCTCACAACATTAGAATCTACATCATCTTTAGATGTACAATTAGATGAAGATGTAGGTGACCCATATTGTTATCTATTATCAATTGCTTCAGAATCTGAGTCTACATGTAAGCAAAACATTTCATCTGAATAAATCCTTCTAGATATACCACTAGGTTCAACAGACACACACTTTGTTGCTATTTCTTGTGGTAGCAAAATTTTGATAATCTCATCGGCCTTGGAGCAAAGAGTTCCTATCTTTGTCAAATTTAATTCATAAATATGTCAATATCCTCTCATTTTAAGAGGTTAGTGCTGCAATTATTTATGCTTTTACCCTTTCTTTTTCTCTTTCTATTGATCTATTTCTCAATTATCATCTATTGCTTACACACACCATCGAATGGGTGTGTATCTATCACAGACCAATGTTCTTCAACTGCTATAACATCTTCATTTTATTTAATTGCCTTTATAACTTTGGAAACTCAGAATGAATAACCATGTGGATCTCTAGCTATTAACTTTGTAATCATGCAATCCTCTTTAATATCTTGCACATAACCCTTGTAAGGGTTTCCCATGGCTTCATGTTGTGCACATGATCTTCTAGAACCAATATTGATTTCTCTTTCCTCTACTTGTGAAAACTAAATAACACTTTGAGATTCTTGTTATACAATAATTTTTCTTTCCTCATATTCATTTGGAATTTTGTTTTACCCAACTCAATGGAGTTGTAAAAAATGTATCTCCATTCCTTGAGCTTGAAATTAAATCACTTTGACCATAGAAAAAACACTTCAACCAAATAGAATCAACAAGATCATTATAATAATATGTATATTTAATAGATTATTTTATTTCTTCCAATCATTTAGAATAATCTACATCTCAATTAGGGCTTCATTCATTTTGGATTTCAACAATCGATGACACTAATAATAACCATGACCTATTGTAATAAAATTCAAAAATGCTAAACGTGATGAAGGCCTCCATTCTGCACTAGTTGAAGACTTCTTGCTCCATATAAGTGTTTTCCTATCATTTTTTTTTGTACATAATTGATGTTTGAAGGTAATGTCATTAAGTTATTCAATGCTCTTTTCTTCACCATGTCGTCATAGGCTAAACATTTTCTTGTCAAATTTCTTCCAATATTTGAAAAATAGGTTTAGGATGGTATGGTTTCTTAATACATTCAATTAATGATGACAAGATCCCAACATTATTTCTCTTCCATGTTTTTGAAAAATGATTAAACACTTGATCAATACTATCATGAGTGTGCCAAACAAGAAGGAAATTGACTTCTACCTTTTGAAATATTCCTAATTCAACAAGCATGATTAAATATCCAAATATAATTTGATTTTTGTTTTCATGGTTAGTGTTGTTTGATTGTAGATACAAAACTTGACAAATATTATTAGACCAATGAACAAGCACATGATGAATTATGGAAATGGTTATTTACATCATTATGCATATTTGGAGTTGTGAGGTGGTGGCAATCTCGAGGAGGGACACGTAGCTGTGATCGTTTAACTCTTCGTTTTCGAATTAAAGTCAGTGGCAGGGGTTTTGGTATATGGTTTTAATGCGATTTATGGTGTTCTTCCTGCCCCTTTGTACTGGCCTCAGGCTTGCAACCATGGGTTATCACACTTGCCGAGGGTATTTGAATTCATTCTTTCGTTGCTATGGTCTGGTTTGGCTCTATGGGTGCTCAGTGCTTTCGCTAGGTTCTTGCGATGGTTGGTAAGTGTCGTGCCTTGCTTGTCCCGTATGGTGGTTGGCTGTGCTTCGCTTGTTCCCTGTGGTTTTTTGTTGGTGCCATGCCTCTGCTCACTCTCTGTGGTGATTTTCCACCCGCAATTCTATTTGTCTCTGTCATTTGGCTCATACTTCGTTTCTGCTCTATTTTGTGGTGGTTTGTGGGTTTGATGTTGGGTCTGGTGATGATTCGGCTCTACAAACATAGTTTCTCACATTTCTACTGCACAGGATGGCTCATCGAACTTGATCTCAGGTAATCCCCTCGTTCTGGTTGCAATTTCACCTTTCGTTTTTGAGGCTCTAGCATTCTGGCTCCTTGGTGAGCAGGCATAACGCTTTCATGGAATTTTTGTTGGGAGAAACCCTATGTTGCGGGTCTCGGCTCTCTTCCTCCATCGCGGAATCGAACCTCCTCCAAGTAATTACTCACTCCTCTCTCGGTTCCCTGTTCAATGTGCTTTGATGTTGTGGACCTACCTAACTGTTGCCCTGTTCTGTGGTGGTGTGCAGGTCCTTCCAGGGGAAGCTGCTCCATGGTTTCATCCTTGGGACTATTTGTGGACTTAGGGAAAACATGGGTAGGGTCTTTCTGTGGCTGCAACTTTCTCTTACTTGCTCTGTTGCTTGTTCTGTTTGTAATTTCTCTGTTTCTTGTTCTGTTTGTAATCGGGTATAACCCTTGGAGTTTCAGTTCCTCCGTGTATGTATGTGGTCTCAGAGGTGTTCATGCCCTCGCTGTTTGATTAATGTTTAGCCAGTGAACTATAATATTTTTGGTTTGCATGGGTTTGAAACCCTCCATGATCTCCAGGGTTATAGATTTTGAACTGTTAAATGGAAAACGAAATGAAATGTATAGGAATGTTTGAATGCTGAATATAAAAGCACCTGTTTTTTTTGTTGAGGAAAAGGAAAAATGATTTGTATATGCTGGTTTGCCTTTGTCTAGTTCCCAGTTTGAGATGCTTTCTGTTACAAGATTCTTATCGATGCTATTCAAATTCTTAATGAATGGTTTCACTGTCTTGCTTTCATTTCGATGCCGGAAACATCTATGCACAAGGAAAATTAATAAAAACTACTGTACTTCCTTAATGATAGATTCTAGAATGGTTTGCTTTTATAGAGGTTCAAAATAATTGTAAATTACAAATTTTGATCTCTCTCTTCTCTCTGGATGGCAGCCCCTCAATGAGCTTTGGTTTTCATTTTTCAATGCATTATCAACAGTTTCTTTATAGTTGAGGAACTATTCCTCAATTACTTTTCAATTGTCTAACAGTTTCTTTAAACAAGTCCCTAACTAATCCTATCTTGATCTGCTTACCTAATTTTAAAGAACAATGGCTGAGTCAACCTTAATTTTAAATGAAGCAAAATAAAATAGAAACTCAAAATGTTTTTCTCTCTATTCAGCAAAATAAAATAAAATAAAAAACATTTCCCAGTTGTCGCCTTTTCACTCGGATGCTCCTGCATCAGGCTCCCGGGGTAAATTAAACTCATGGCTTCTGTCCATGAGCTCTTCAATAAAGTACTCGACACTTTGAATTTGGCCAGCATCTAACCAAGAACTATCTGGCCACCTGGGTGTCTAGGATCTGTTCGATCTCTAAAGGCTTTGCTGGGGGTATTTGTTTAATCCATGAATCATTCTCATTCTGGGTGTCCCGTGTTCATCTTTCTAAACTATCTTTTTCATTTTCCCCAATATAGGGGTATAGATTTGCCACATTTAAAATGGGTGAAATTCCTATACCTGGGGGTAACTACAATTCATAAGCGTTCACAGAAAAATTCCAAAGAATCCTGCAAGGACCAATTTTTTTCCATTTCAACTTGTTGTATTCGCATTTAGAAAACCTTTACTTGCGTAGGTGTGCTAATACTAGGTCTCCTACATTGAATTATACCTCCCGCCTTTTCAAATCTACATTTTCTGCTTGTATCTTTGGCTACTGTCTTGTAATTTTAATTTCACCTGTTCATGAAGATTGCTGATTGCCTTTGTGAAATCTTCACCATCAACACTCCTGCACTCCAATTGACCCAAATACTGTAACTCATGTACTCCACGTGGATGCATTTCGTATAGGATTTGGAAAGGACTACTGCCCGTGCTTCGGTTGGGCGAATTGTTATAGGAAAATTCCGCTTGTGCAAGCACACGATCCCACTATCAAGAATTTTCTCCAACCAAACTCCTCAATAAATTTCTTAGACTTCGGTTCACCACTTCGGTTTGGTCATCGGTCTGCGGATGATAAGCTGAGCTGAAGTTTAGTTTGGTGTCTAATTTTTTCCATAAGGTCCGCTAAAAATGTCCTGTAAACTTAACGTCTCGGTTTGAAACGATAAACTTTGGCAAGCCATGTAATTTGACTATCTCTGTGAAGAACAAATGTGCTACATGTGTGGCATCACTGGTTTTCCTGCATGGAATGAAATGTGCCATTTTGGTGAAATGATCCACCACCACCAAAATCCTTGTTGTGCCTTTGACAGACTTAAGACAAAGTCTAAACTAACTGAGTCCCATGGTCCGTTCAGAATACGTAAGGGCGTATACAACCCTGTGTTCTAGCTGTGTCCCTTTGCAAGCTGACACACTTTGCATCTAGTCACAAACCTCTATACATCTCTACGCATCTTCGACCAATAGTAAAAGTGGCTCAATTGATCCAAGGTCTTGTCTATGCCAAAATGCCCGGCTAAAACTCCATTATACTTTTCCTGGATTAAGTTCTCTCTCATAGAACATTCCAAAATACACAACTGCCCTCCTTTGAACAACAACCCTTCCTACATATTATAGTCTAGCCATGAACTGTTATCCCTCAACAATGGATTTTGGCAAGCTTCATAGGCTTCCATAAAATCTGCATCTGCCTCATACAAGTCTTTAAGATGTTTGAATCCTAATACTTGTATCATACTATCCTATATGATCAAATTCCTCCTACTTAATTCATCTACCACTTTGTTGGTTTGACTGCTGGTGTGTTTCAACACAAACGTAAAACTCTGCAGGTACTCCACCCACATCACATGTTTATGGTTTAGCTTATGTTGCTGCATAATACACTGTAACGAAGAATTTTATGAAAATAAGACAAATTCATTGGCCAACAGATAATGTCTCCAATGCTTTAGCGCTTGAACCATTGCATAAAATTCCTTGTCATAAGACGTGTACTTCTGCCTATTTTCATTTAGTTTCTCACTGAAATATGCTACTGGTTTGTCCTCTTGGCGAAGTACTGCACCAATGGCTATTACATTGGCATCACAATGAACTTGAAAAAGTTTGTTAAAGTCTGGTAACCTCAAAATTGGTTTTTTAGTAATTTTTCTTTTGAGCAACTAAAAACTCTTCTCTGTCATTTTTGTCCAATGGAAATGCTGATTTGCCTTCTTAATGGTGTCCACCATGGGTGCACAAATCCCACTGAAATTTTTAATAAATTTCCAATAAAAACTCGCCAACCCATGAAAACTCCGTACCTCAAACAAACTTTTGGGAGACGGCCAACTAACTATCGCTGAAACCTTTTCCAGATCCATTTTTAGTTCATTCTTGAAAATCACAAATCCCAAATAAATTAACTCTTTCTTGAAAAAAGAAGATTTCTTCAAATTTATCTGTAATTTATTTTGCTGCAATTTTTCCAATACATACCTCACGTGTCAAAAATGCTCTTCCTTCATCTTGCTGAATATAAGTATATTTTCCAGATATACAATCACAAATTTAACAATGAATTCCTTCAGCATCTCATTCGTCAAACACATGAACGTGCTGGGGGCATTGCTCAATCCAAATGACATAACCAACCATTCTTATAAGCCTTCATTAGTCTTGAAAGCCGTCTTTCACTCGTCACCTTCTCGAATTCTGATTTGGTGGTAGTCGCTTTTTAGGTATATCTTTGAAAAGTACATTGCTCAACTAAAATAATCCATCATATCATCCATTCGAGGTAAAGGAAACCTCTACCTGATAGTGATCTTGTTAATGGCCCGGGAATCAGTGCACATTCGCCACTCACCTCCTTTCTTGGGAGCTAAAACAGTTGGAACTGCACAAGGACTTAAACTCTCCCAAATCAGTCCTTTATCCAACAACTCCTACACCTGCTTCCAGATTTCTTCATTATCCTTCTGTTGAAAATAATACTGAGAGGGGGGGTGAATCAGTATTATCAAGTCAAATAATCCTTTTCAAAAACCAAATTGTATACGCTACTTCAGTTAATTAAACTCGCGTATATACACAACTATTCAGAGGTAAACCAGCGTACACAGAGCAAACCTTTTAATTTTCTTAAACTTTCTTATGATGTTTGTTAATCTGAGATGCAACATCAAATAACCAGTAACCAGAGACAGTAAAACAGAGCAGAAAGACAATCACACACAAGAACACCAGATATAAGGTGGAAACCCAATGTGGGTGAAAACCACCTGCTGCAATTCGTCTCTATCTTTCTTTAAATTAGAAACTCCTGTTTACAATGTACTGGTGCAGTCCTTTACTAGTACGCAGGCTGCAACCTGCAGAGAGCTACAACTCTCTCTCGTTTTCCAGCTTTCCTGGAAGGGAGCTACAACCCCCTTAGCTCTTGTACTAGCCAAGATACTAGTACGTAGGTGCTGGCCTACAGAAGGCTACAACCTTCTCTTTCTTCCAGGGACCACTTTTCATCAATTTTCAAACTGGATCCATGAACATCAAACAATCATCAAGAATCAACCAATCTCCTTTTCACCAACTAGATCTGAAACAAGTAGATACTTCTCTGACAGCTGTACACAGAACAATGTACCAGAAACCACACAACAGAACCCATAACGCAACAACAATAAGCAGAAACAACTAGATCATAGCTTAGTGCATATACGCAATTTCAACAGTCTGCAAATTGCGTGCATACGCATCCGCGTATGGAACAACCTGCGTATACGCGCCTTTACGTCCCCTAAACTGCGTGTATACGCGCCTTCGATTTACTGAACCTGCGTACAGATCTATAAAGGACAACACACTCTTCCAGATATTCAATCACTAATTATCAGACTTATAGATCAGACAAGCACCACATCAAGCAGATCAAAATCATACAGAGATACTACCATTTAGGCTTAAAGATTATGACCCATGAATAGACCTTATCCTTCCTTTTGCGCTAAGGTTCCTCCTTCCTTCAGATCCAGATCTGCGTCACCATCCAATATATCAGCTCTAGCACTTTATCAGATCTTCAATAATAATCCAGATGGTAATTTGTCACAAGATCTCCTTCCTCTTTTATAGTCCTAGGCCTTCCCCAATACCATGGTTTAAAACCATAACATTTCAATACCATGAACCCAAAACAATGGATCGACACAATTGACGAGATGCCATGGTCCAAAATATAGGTTCAAGTTCCAAGATCTAACTGCCATGGACCAAAAGAATGATCACCAACATATACGCGCTTTTGTAAAGAATAACCCGCGTGTATACACGCTTTCGTCTAGATGAACCTGCGTATATGTCTTTTTCTACTTTCTGAGTGCCTGAACTGAGATCTGTTACCAAAGAAGGTTGCCATCAAGGACAACACCTGTGCCATAGCTCCAAACCTGTGCCATAATACCAACACGGGCTGGTAGGTAATCCCTTTCTTATTGACAGGGAGCGTTGAAATATGGTAAAAAGAATATTCCAATTTAATTTTTCCAAAAATTAAATTGAAATTAAAATCGAATGTAGTCTTAACAGCTACTTGGAAATAATTAATTAATTTGTTTCAAATTAATTAGTTGGAGAAGTTCAAGTTAGAAGTCTTTTTGAAGTTATGCAAGAGTTATCCCTTAAATTAAGGAGTTAACTTAGTTGTAATTAGTTAACTTAGTTTACTGAGTTAAGTTCGTTTAAATTAGTTCCAAAATGTTTGAGGAACTAATAGTGGGTTAATAGTTAGTCGATGCATGCATGCACTTAACTAGTGATACTCTAGTTAACTGAACATTCCCTCATCAGAAACTCATGCATGTCTATTATGAGAAATACCTAGTTGAGATTAAAGTGAAGGACAATGTACTATCAGTTGCATGTGTTTTCTTATAAAGAAAACTCATGCATGTGGTCAAGGTATTAATCCTTGAGGATTCCACAGTTTTGGAGGAGGGCCTTCCACTTGGTAATAGGAAATCATCCACAAGGAATAGCGCAAGGAAATAGGAGCTTGGAGGGAAGAGAGGAAGGTTGGAGAGAAGCCAGGATTGCCTGTGAGCATCTATGAGGATTGTAATGAGAGCTGGCTAGCTATGGAAGCTAAGGCTTTGTATAATTCCTATGTATTTCCACCATGTATGATAATACAATAGTGTGGGGTTTTTAGCTGAGGATTTCCCCAAAGTATTTTCATGTGTATTGTGCGATAGATTATTCTTCTTCTGGTTATATTATTTAGTTTGATCTTTAAGCTTCCACAAATTGATAGTAGAAGTAGATTATTTTATTCTTCTTTGATTTATATTGCATTATTGGGTTAACCTACATCAGATTTTCTACATGGTATCAAAGCTAGATTTGTAGAAATTATCTACAAGCTCCTCGAGATTTTCTTCTCTACTGTTGGTTTTGTTGCTTGATTGGGTGTTGGTTTTTCTGGATTTTCTATTGTAGGTTCTTTTTATTTTTAATTGGCTATTGGATCTAATTCTTATTACCTTGGATCTCACTTTTGATACTTGAATTGTTTGCTACAGGTTTCTTGGGTTCTTCTTTGATATTTTTACCTGCATACAAACTAAACTCACCCTTTTGAAATCCAAGACTAGATTTATCCAATGGTGATATTTGTATCTCAAGAAAGTTATCCAAGGCAACAATACTCTTCTCCACTTTCCACTACTTTGTCAAGGAAACCACTTCTGCTTCCATGTTATCAACCTATTCAACCCTCACTTGGTATTGCTCCCAAATACCTTCCTCAACTTTGTCAAATTCTACAAATTTAACTTTTAAACTCATGATATATTACTTTACCTTGGCCTCCTTATCATCATAGATATGCAATAGTTTTTCATGATCCTGACATGCAACTGTTAGTATAGAAATATCAGATCTAAGAACATTAATATCATTCTCATATTCACTAGGCACTTCAGCGTGATCAGAATCTAAATAACCAAAATTATAACTCAACAGAGAATCATTAATATTTATACATTTGGGTGTAATATTTTTTTATTTCTTCTCATAATCTATTGAATCATGGGCACTAGAAGAATGAGGCTCTTGTGGCTAAGATTCTTTTTTTTTAAGGCCCTCCTTCTTACCCTTCTTCTTGTTCTTCTTCTTATTGATATTCTTCTCATTTTCCTTAATGTTGTTGGTACCATATCCAAATATGGATTCTATCTTTTCCCACATATCTTTGGAATGTTTCAAACCCACTAGTATCTTCATATCTTCATCATGAGGATTCTTGTATATTATGCACCGTGCTTGTGCATCTAGCTGCAAAATTTCATCTTCAATTGGATATTTACCACAACCTTCACATAGAACTCTCCAAATGTTATATCCAGAAGATAATAATTGATATTTTACATTTTTTTCTCTATACCTTGTAATTTTCAGAAATGAGGATAGTTATTCTGAAAAAGGAAGTTCAGTCTTCACCAAAAACCCTTGATATACTCTATAGCGATCAAGTTGCAACCAAGAGCCCCGCTTCAATACCAATTGCTAGAAATGTGCTACGATACCAATTGTTGGAAACCTTTGAGCACTATTGAGAGTGAGGGGTGAATCAATAGTGTGACCTATATACGATTTTACCAATTTAAACTTTACTTACTAAATCATACATATATTAACAACATCTAATTAAACATGTGCATTACATAAATATAAATGAAAACCATAAGCCACAATATAACCCATAAACAAGGCACATCACAATCACATCACACATGAGACACAAGGTTTCTGGTGGAAACCCTTTTGCGAGAAAAACCACCCCTACTGCTATTGCTACGCTTTGAAATTTTATTAGTCAAGCAAAATTTCATTTACATAGCTTGTTGACTCCCATTGGCATGGAGGCCTGACCTCATATATAAATGACAAAACCAATCAAATAGGAGACTTGATACTCTTGGTCAACTAGAAAGACTTTGTTCTCTACAAATTTATGGACCACCATCTATTGAAATCTATCATGATAAAAAATCCTCACCCAACTTTGATTATACTATCCAACTACCATTGGATGAGAAATTGTTCCTTCCATTGAAGCTTCGACATCACTTCTCCTTAGTCATGAAGTCACTGCTCCTCTCCTCTATGCAGGCCTCCTTTCATCTTTTTTCAAACTAGATCCCAGGAATCTATTCTCAACAAGAATTCAACTTTGCATACATGCTCTCGGCAACAATATCTCATCATCATAAAAAACTTGATAAACAAATTCTCTATGGTTTAGGAAAATAGTGGCCACAACAAATGTGAATAAAATCATACCCTCACTACAATATAATGTTGCATAATACAAATAACATCATGAGACACAATGGCTATGTGTCAAATGCATCAGTAGCTCCTAAGATAACAACTATGAGAATCACCAAACAAACCACTATCCAACAACATACAGATATTCTCCAATGAATCTCTACTCCAACAACATCAAATTTGATCTATATTGTAGCATCCTTTAGATTTTCTCATTGTGCAACAATAAACACTCATAGACTAAAGGTTCTATTCTCTCCAATAGGTTTGAAGCATGCACTACTTCTTTGCAACCTTCTCACTCACATACTAAATTCATCAACAACCACAAAGCTCACAAGACAAGAATATAAAAATTGTAGGGAGAAATTTGAGCTTGGGGCTAGAATCAAAGGTGCATAAATTGTACCAAATCAATTCACTAAGGCCACTACTTGTGTTCTAAATATATTCACGTCATTGGAGAACCATTTCAAATCATTTATGACTTTTTCAAACAATTTTGGAAACCTTTAGACATTTTAAGGTTAATTTCCTTCTGAAGAATGTGAGGAATGTGGAGAAAATGTCGTGAAATGCCTCTGTCACATACTTGACACTAGATGAAATCAACCAAGAAGTTTAGTCGTTCTCGTGGGCCTATGTCAGTGTGACTGAGACATTTCAATCACTCTAAATCTTTGTCATCTATTGGGTCATATTCTTCAACTCCTGTGCAAGCCTCCAAACCTCTACCATGGCATCTGACACATATGCAAGTAGATCAAGAATGTCTCCCAAGTAATACTACCATATTTACCACGAAGGCCAACAAACAAGGCTGGAAAACGTGCCACCATGTACTCCACTCTCCATCAATCATCACCATCAGCTGCAACACATCTAAACAAACCCATTAAATTTTGTAGCACTATCATCAAGCCAACACATCACTCCAACAAACAATCATCATAAGAATAGACATGAAGACCTAATGTAGACTTAAAAGATAATTCAACTAGTGTGCCATCAACCATCACCTATAGATCTGATCAGCTTCCACCAATGCCATCATCTAATACCATGACGTCATTTGTGTCTTCACTAATAGAATCAACATAAAATCCAATACATAGTGACACACATGAAATTCCTATCACTCTACATCATCATGAGGTTGACATAAGTGCATGACCTCATACAAATTGACATCAATTCCAACACAACCATATCACTATCAATAAAACTAGATGAAAACATGTTACAATGAATACATCCATACATCAACTAGTCTATAAATGGTTGACATCAATGCCAACACAATCTAGTTGTCATCATGAACTCATGCCAACATCAGATAGTTTGATCAAAGCACACCATAATGCTAATAATCTCCCCATAGATGCCAACACAATAGTTAACTAAGGTGATATGGCACTTAGCACTCAATTAACTCAGTTAATTCGAGTTGGAGACACTTGAGTTCAGTTCAATATGATTGATTGCTAATTTATAGCAATATATTTCAATTAGTTTGAGTTATTGTGAGTTAAACTAGTTCTAACTACTAGAGAACTAGTGGAGGGTCTAGTAGTGGGGTGTGTACCTCACTGATCGATCAATTAACTAATCAATCAACCTAGAATAATTGATTCATGTAGACAATTCGAGTTAGCTAGTTGAGATTGGAGTTCAGGGGTAGTGTAGATTATTTCAAGGTGTACATGTGGTGCATGCAGTCAGAGAAGGGCCTAAAGGAATTACACAATCTAGATTAAGAAATTTCTTAATTAATAGGGTCCTAATTCCTCAAGGAACAACACAAGGAAATAGGAGCTAGGAAGGCTGAGAAATTGATTAAGTGTTGTCCAGAGTCAATCTATAAAGAAATGAGATAGACTATGTACAAATTCTCATTGTAGATCAACCTAATAGTGCAATATACTAAAGCAAAATACTTAATCTACTTCTAAAATCAAACTTGTGGAATTTTAATCAATTTGAGCAAAGATAAAACATAACACATATAACAGAGAGGAAGAATCAATACACATGAAACACAAAAGAATACTCTAGGGAAAGCCTCAACTAAAAACCCCACTATCTTTATTATCATACAAGTGGAAATATCTCAGGATTACACACAACTTTAGCTCTCACAGTTGTCTAGCTCTCAGTACAATCCCTCATTGTTGCTCATAGATAGAATAGACAACTCATATGCCTTTCCTCTGCCCTCCAAGCCTCTTATTTCCTTGCGCAGTTTTCCCTAAGTGTTCCTGCTGTAACCTTGTGTGACACTAATCTCACACACTTCTCCAACACACTATAAAACTACGCAAATCTCAAGGAATGAATTCTTTCTGCATGCAAGATATTTTCTCATAGGAAAATTCTTGCAACTGATAGTACATTGTCCCTGGCTTTAATCTCAACTCGGTCTTTGTTTGAACTAACATGCATGAGTTATTTATGAGAGAATATTCAATTATCTGGAGTACACTAGTTTCATGCATGCATGCATTAATTGACTGAACTCACAATTACTTCCTCCAACTGTTTGGAACTAATTTAACTGGACTTAACTCAGTTAACTGAGCTAATTAATTACAACTCATCCTTATCTCCTTAATTAAGGGAGAATCTCCTCAATCAAAGGAATAATTGTTGCTTGACTTCACAAAGACTTCTAGCTTGAATTTCTCCAACTAATTAACTCAAGATGAATTAATTAATTATTTTCAAGCAGCTGGTGAGACTAAATTCGAATTTTAATTCAAGGAAAAATTAAAATTGGAATATTCTTGTTGCCACATTTCAACAAACTATACTAGTGTAGAGGTTTCCAAAGCTTGAGAAAGCATTGTATTTCTCCTATATTCTTTGACTAATGCAATATAGATAGGAAGGGGTTTTGAGAAGTTTCCTCCCATAGATAAATCTTTGTGTATATCTATTGGATATTGTCTCATGTTTATGATTTCCTTTCTTAGTCATGAATTTCTTTCCAAAGATGAGCAGAGTAGATTCAAGTTTTATGTTTTAGTAAATTACATGAGAATTTTTTAGTCTACATAGAATTTATACAAATAATACGTTGGCATCATGATTGGAAAGAAAATGAAAGTTCTACTTGTACTCTTTATGGAATCAAGGTTATGCAAGATAAGTTGTTGATGAGAGAATGGTACAAGTGGCACCTATGCATGTTGTGATGGTGTTGTGAGTGCACTTCTCCTTGGGTTTCCTTGTCGAAGGCTAGATCCTTGGAGAGAGGAGTGTTGGGACAAGCATTTGTGTTAGGATTCTAGACTATACCTATAACCCCAAAGGTAGAGTAAAATCCTATGATCCACAAGTCTTTGAGACATCCTTGGCCAACCTGTGTTGGATACCCTCAAAGGATAGTGGCACAACCTGAGAAGCTATTATGATCAGAGAAGGGAGTGCACTACCTTTGATTAAATGAGCTGATGGAGGTATGTGAGAGTATCGGTTGGAGGTTATTGAGGTTGGTACTTTGAACTTATTTGTGTTCAATATTGGTTGTGTATTATACTTGGCTATTTGTAAGATAATTTCTTTGTGGAGTCATGGCCCATCTTAAGAATGATCTGGTGTTGAACAAAACACGACAAGCATAGCCTGTGGCTAAGAGAAAATAAGAGGTTTTATTTCAGTTAATGGTTCTCTTTGGATAAATTTTCTAATAGTTATTGATTATGACTCTTAAATTTTATGCACACTTAAAATAATTCTTTGAATTCATGATTAAGTGTGTAATATGAGTATATACTTATGAGATTACATGAAGGAATGGTAACTTTATAATACAATTATATTGATATAATGTGTCTTAAGACAACTGATATGCACAGGAGTGTAAGGGGAGGTTACCATAGTTGTTACAAGGAATCAATTTGGGTTGTGATCTTGCTTAGAATTTGAGAAAATTTATTTATTTGTTTAATAAAAAATAATATGTTTATTCATGTGATGAAATTACTAATGAGCTTGGAATCCTACTTTGCAAAGCTGCATTAGAGCAAAGATGTAGATAAAGCATCCGTCAAAGAGGGCTTGATTAGGTCAACATGAACCAAATGGACTGTGAAGCCACATTCATGGAAATGGATTAAGAAGGAAGTTTCCCTTAATTGAAAATTGTGCTTCACTAATATATTTTATTTATGACTATAATATAAATGCATGAATGGTAATAATATAGAAATTGGTACTTGTTATGTTTTGGGTAATACAGTAAGGCTATCTAATCAATCCCATGCCACATGGAATGCCCATATGACAAGTGTGCAAGAGTGATCTCTTGTTTTCAACTACCACATGAAAGAAATTAATATTCTTATGCTTATGCTTATTAGGCTTGTGATGTGAATGATTGAAAACAAGAGAGGATGAAAATTAAATTTAGAAATAAATGTGTATGAAATAAAATGGAATATGTGCAAGTATGGCAGATATATAACAAGATGTATATGCACATTTTCGGGTGCATGATTGAAGATATTGTTCGAATGTGTACATTGGATACATGTGCAAGTGTATTTTATGGATATTTGATCATGTGCTCAAAAATAGTTCAAAATGAAAAGTTATCGGATTGGTGTGGAACTAGAACGAACGTGTAATGCCCATTATCCTGAATTTGGCACAACTCGTTTCGTGCAAAACAACCACCGTATTCTCCTAGAATAATGTTTTGTTCACTTTCCCAAACATGTGATCTTTTGTAAAAAAATTGACAGCCTAGTCATCAGTCCGTACTGCTGATGTGACACTGACTGTGTAGATCTATGTGATGCTTTGACTGGTCAATGGCCTCAGCAAGTCATGTTGTGACAAGTGGGATTCTGTTATTTGTTGTAAGTTGGTGTTTTTGATTGGGTGGTTGGTGGCCAACAACAAGATGACACATGGCCTAGCCAGAGGCCTCCACATGTTAGTCTAAGAGTCACCAAAATTATGGGTCGAGTTCTCGGTAACAGTAGCAGGGGTTGACCCCGTGACCATTAACCAACGAGAATAACCATACATTAACACACCATATCCAAAGGACTTAACCATATAAGTTTTGTGCATATATTTGAATCTCATATCTGCATCATTCAGGGGTAGGGCCATCCCTTAGGCATGCCCAACCATGTGACCACCACATGCCCCCCACATCCCCAAAATTTCTCGATACAAGGCATTAGAAGGCATTTAAAATGTCTAATAATTTCGCCCAAAAATCAGAGAAATTATCACTCCTTTAGCACTTTTTTGGGGGGAGGTGGGGAGGACTTGTACGATGGTGCCAAATTTTGGGGAATTTGTGGTGCGATTAGCAAGAAACTTGGAAAGGCCACAACTTCTTCATTTTTTGACCAAATTAGGAGCAGAAAGAGGCTACACAAGAGTTTTTGGGAATTCTGGAGCCATTGGAAGAGGTTTTAGAGCTTTTTGAGAATTTTAAATTGATGTATTCACATTTTTTACCATAATATAGAGGGCCAAGCCATTGGAGGCTCGACCAAGGAGACGTACCCCAAGAGGGGTGAAATCCTTCATCATGTGTTGTCATGATATTATTGATTGTGATGTTTATGTCTATTATATGCTATTGTTCAGTCATTTTTTTATGTTAATTTTCACATAAAAATTACGTAAAAGCACTGAAAAAAATCATATTTTAAAATTGCAAATAATCTTATGAATCCTTAAGAACATTTAACATATTATGAAAACGAACTTAGCATGCCAAAACTAATTTTCCCAATCAGATTAAGTTTGGTACTAGAGCTCTTGGTTTTCTTTATGCAATAAGGATTTAACTATTTGCTAGTGAATGCCATGCTTACAAGGTTGATGCTCAAGAGAGGAGAATGGAAGCTGGTTCCAAGCCCTGAAGTTGGGTCAAGGAGAAGGAGTGCAAGGTTTCCAGAATATCCACAACCAGTTCTTGCTTAAGTTGAAATTTGGACTCTAGTGAGCACGTCTCATGAAGGAGGGCCTACAAACATGACAAAGGATGTGAAGGTCTTTAGGAAGGCCTTCTTTGATATGAGTGAAATGGTGAAGGTCCTCTATGAAGAGAGGAATACCAAACTGTAGCATGAAAGCTCCAAGCCTCCCAAAGGAGAAGGTGATTCAAGAGGAGGAGGTAATGGAAATGGCGGTAAACCTCCACCCTATCCACCATCTTCTTCATATTTGATGCAGGAGCATTTATAGCTAGTCAGCAATGTGATGGTATGATCACATGTCGTTGCTAACAAAGGGTTGGAAGACAAGATATTAATTAATTTTATTAATTTAAAAGTATGCGAGTGTTTTATTTGTTGTCAAAATCTAAGCAGGAAAGGGTATAAGTAGCTAGCTGATTGATCCTCCCTGCGCAGAAATTAGGCCAAGCAGTTAGATTATTTGGTTTGAATAGGATATGAGGGATTTGAAAGCTTAAATTAGCATTTTTTTGAGAAAAGAGTGGAACGAAGAGATACTTTAGGGAAGAATGAGACATTTCTGGATCTGAACTAAATGGGTTCATGAATCCGCATTTTGTATAAATTGTAATCTTTTGGAATGAGTGAGGGGGTTAGATTTAGATGGAAAGATAGGATGGATGAGTGAGGACAAGACTAAAACAATCCAGTGTGATTGTTTCTTCTATAAATATTTATCAATATGAATACATTGTGGAATGTGTATTTCTTTATGTAATTTAGTGTTGAGTGTGTTGGAGTAGGCAGAGTGTGTTACACAGAGGTTAGATAGTGTAGAGAGATCTACGTAGAAGAGAGAATAGATCAGAGCACGAGATGTTCTATACATTATGTTAATATTGTTATGAATAAAAAGAGTTTGTGTATAAAGCTTGTTTTTGCGTGATATTTTGTTATGTGATTGGTTTAATAGATCGTAGGATGAACCCTTTGTAATTATAGTGAACAGTTAAGAACCTGGATATGTTTTAAGAAACCAGAGTATATAGTTTAGAGACCGACTAACTTGGCAAAAGTGCTAAGTCTTGGCGGAACCTGTTAAATTCATGAAAATCCTTAGAGTAGATCAGAACCATCTGATCTACAGATCCAATAGATATAATTATCATCATGCACCAATAAGTTCGTCCGATAGTCAAGGAAGAAAGGTTGTTTTATCAGTGAAGTTGTTTATGGGGTGAAGAAAAAGTGGTAAGCAATCTTTTGGAATTCTAAGCAATTCTATCTATCGACTGACATGTAGCACTCAGATGGAGAGAGAAAACTACTTTATCATGTGGGTAAACATTGTGCATGATCCCCATCCAATATCACTACTAACTGTTGGATCAAGTGTGCTTTGTGTTATCACTTAGAACTGTAAACATTTGTATATAACCCTTTGCCCAAGTCCAATGCCTAAAATGGGTGTTAAAATTGTTTTTTTAGTCTATGTTTCTTACTTAGGGTTGAAGCTTTAAAGATGTTTGATGTAAAGCGTATTCTAATCCTATCGGTCATCCTCCACCATCATGCTTCCATAAGACATGTCTTGTCTAATCCATGTCACCGATCCTTTCCGCCATTTCGCAGCGCCAGTCTCTTATTGGTCCGTTTCGCTGCATAATCATTGTTCAGCCATTTTGCAGCATCACCATCAAGCCGTTTCGCAGCGCATTATGAAAATTCAAAATTAAACGCGCTGTGAAATCGCAGATTCGTGCGTTTTGCAGCGAATATTTCTAAAAGGGTCAAGTCCGTTAATGAGTCACCATTCCCGTCCTCTCATGTCAGTTTTTCGTACCTCCCAAACGCTCATTAACCATCACTCCACTAATAAATTTGTAGACATGCGCATCAGTATCAATCCAAATGAGTTTTACTATGCATAGATCTTTGTTATGATTGTGAATGTACATAAGTGACCAGCCTATGTGATGATTATATGTGAGTTTGCAAGTGAAGCTACTTTCAAGAGAGCCTGTTTCAAGCGAGGTTGAGCCAAAAGAAAGAAAGGATCGAATTACTATTCCAGTTGAAGTTGTTGTTCACGGTCAGTGCGAAGGTTTCAAAGGCGAGATGGAGAAGAGAGGACACCGGTCTGGAAAATGCCAGAGAACAGAGCCTGAAGGTTTAGACTTAGCATTAAGAGATGAGGGTGTGAAGAAAGCCTTCCAGGATGCCGGCTATTGGAATTTCTGCAAGAAACTGCAGGGTGGCCATGCTTAGGTAACAAAGAATTTTGCTTTAAACTTCACCGGTTTGAATTCTAAAATAGCTATGTTAGAAGTTAAAGTGTCACCAGAGGAAATAGCTGCAGTAACTGAGATCCCGAGAGGGGGAAAAGAATGGTTTAAGAATTTCAAGTTCGATATGAGTCCATGCAAAGAATTCCTGAAAGAGGCGTATGTGAAATAGGACCTGACAAAGGTTGTGCCTAGAAACTATGTTAAGGAGCATTATGCCCTGCTTCTCACCTGTATTTAGAAGTACCTAACTTGTGAGGGAAGATATAATAAAGTCTATTCCTACCACTTCAAGTTGCTGTTGCATTTTACTGGTAAAGCATCCATAGACATTCCCTTCTACTTGTTTCGAAGTCTGAGCAAAATGTGTGACAAAGTGCAGTTAAGAAAGGATGACTGTGAAACATCTCTATTTCACCATGGTCTGGTCAAGTTGTTAGTTTTGAATGGTCTTCAGAAAATAGGCAGGGATTGGGATTCGTTCATTTTCATGGCGGGTTTTCAAAGTAAAACAGGTCTGACTCCACGGCCCATTAGAGAAAAAGAGCAGTCAGTTGAAGAGTCAGTTAAAGAGCCCACGATTGCTAAGCTTCAGAAGGAGGCTAAGGATAGAAGGAAGGTAAAATCAGAGTTAAGAAAGTCAGTCAAGCCACTGGTTAGTAAAGAACAGCCTCAGCCATCAGCAAAAGGAGAAGCCCGGCATAAGAAGACTGTACCTGGGCCAAAAGAATCTGAAAAAGTGTCAAGGGTGAGGACAAGTAGTCAAATGATCAAAGAAAAAGGAAAAGCAGTGGCTGTTGAGGAAAGCCCGGTATCAAAGGCCACCTTGAATGATTTGCTGGAAGCTATTGAGTTTGATCAAGCTGAGCCGACACACATTGACTTGACACACTCAACACCGGAAAGCACTAAGAAATCTAAAGCTTCAAAAAGACTGAGGTTTGATGAACTAGGTGATGAGTTTATCTTCAAACCAAGGAGACCCCTCACAAGAAAACAAGCAAGGGAAACTGAAAAGCTGCCCAGAACAGAGGAGGCAAAGGAAATAAAGAAAAAACCTCTTACAAGAAAGCAAGCAAGGGAAGCTAAGAAACTGCCCAGAACAGAGGAGGCAGAGGAAATCAAGAAAAAAGGTTCAAATAGAAAAGTCATCATTTCCCAAGGAGGAAATATTATATCTACAAAGGACCAGTTGGAGGCACCTGGAAGTGAAATTGCTAAGATGAAGAGTGCCAGAGCTGAAATCAAAGCCATGGAAAAGGAGGTTTCAAAATTGAAGGCACAGCTAAATAAATTAGCTGCTAAATGAAATTGTTGATTCTGAGTAAGGTGTTGTTCTAAAGTTTTGTAAGATTTTGCTTAAGTTCATTATTTTGAAGGCATGTAAACCCGGCTATATATATATCCAAGGTAAAAGGAATTTTGAAATCAGGTGGCAGAGTAGTTAAAATCACAGAGAGAATTGAAATTGTTTAAAACAGTTTCGCAGTTTTGCAGCGCGCTGCGAAACTGCTGTAGGTGTTGTTTTAAAAACATAAGCAAATAGTTTGATGAAATATTCAGAAATTGGCAAAGAAAACACCTAGGTGACATGAAAGGGATCAAAGGAAGCTGCCACAGCCATTCAACATATGCCAGGTGTACCTTTAGTAAAAGGTAAAATGTTTTAAGCTAAGTTTGGAATTTTTGGTTATAAAGCCACTTTATTCTCGGTGATTAGGGTTTGAAGGGAGCTGCATACGAAAAGTTTTGGTTGGCACACCTGTACATCAAAGAAGCCTCCAGCATATCAGGAACGTGGTAATGCCATATATTATCCGGTTATTAAAGAATTAAAGGACCTACTGCCGCATACTCGGTGATGCTAGGTAATGGAGGACCAAAACCGAAAGTTTAGGGATATTCTCAGCCAACATGGAGCGGATCAAAGCCTTCAGTATCCAAAGCCAACATGGAACATTAATTGCTCATCTCATGCTATCTCAGCCAAATGAAAAGGAAACCAGGTGTCAAAGCTGCAAGGAGGAATCTTTCTACGAAGGAGATAGAGTTAGAGTTATAATTAGATTAGAACTCTTTAGAACTTATGTTAGTAGTTGTTGTATTAAATAAGTTTGTTAAAAATAGATAAGGGTCATTAGTGACAGTCATCGAGCTCCCCTCATGCTGGAGGAGGAAGCTCCAAGTAGTTAAAGTTATGTTTCTATATATAGTTGAAAAATCTATGTAACAAGGGCTGGATATTTTGAGAAACAGAGTATTGCTTTGGCTTGTGTAAAAACTCAGTTTGATAATATAATTTGCTGCTTATCTTCTCAGGATTCTTTTATTGTTTCAAATGCTCAAGATATGTGGTTTTGTTTTATGTTCTATGTTTTTACAGTTGTATGAATACACAATCACTCAGAATTCACTTATGCTGCTCTGACTTCCTGTGTGTATTTGTAAGCTGAGGTTCCTATGAGATGATGTTTTGAGTATTTAAACATTACATGCCCTGACTTCTATGCATGAGCAGTGTTATATCTTATTGAATATGATCAACTCCATAAGCCCAATGGAAGTCTTTTTAATGTCTATCCAGCCAACATGTTTACTAAATTTACTTTACTAGAGTTAGCCCTCTTATCAGCAAACAAAATCAATAACTTTTTTGAGAGAGGCCTCTCAGGCTAGGGAGGCTAATCCTTAGTCAAAAGATTGGTCTGAAATAGTTACACAGAGTCTACCTGATCAGCAGCCCTTCAGTGCTGGATTTTGTGATAACATTTTG